>CM023482.1:47483849-47528225 GCA_013339685.2 Hyalomma asiaticum
GTTACTGCAGGCAGTAAAACCTTTGCCAGGACAAAGAAATGGAAAAGGCATCAAGAGAGTGCAGGCGATTGCTTACCCACAAAGGTTGTTATGCAACATCAAAAAAGAAGCATCAGAATTCAATGTGAATGTTGTTTTTGTGCCCATAGCTCTCAAAGGTATGTTCTCTAGACAAAGTGGCTGAAGTGTGCAAGATGCACAGGAACAAGTTCAGCACTTGCCAGTCGCACAGAGCAGCTTGGTTGCAGCAGACGAGAAAACCTGGCATCCTACGAGCAAAGTGACAATGTAGGTGGAGACATGGTATGTCCTCGAGGCATGGAGAAGGCAGAATTTGAGGAGAGGAATCTGCTAGGTTGTGGCAGCACGTGCCATGGCCCGTTCATGAAACGGAGGAAATTGAATTTCCTTTTCATCACGACAGACGAAACTTCCGGCAAGTGGTCATCTTTTACATGTCATCCAATGGGTGCAATGCATAAAAACTGCGATACCGTCTCATATATTGCAAATATTCTCAGTTTTCTGTCTGCAGCATCAATAAGTAGACTCTGTGGGCATTTCGGCTGTAGTTTGTAATAAATAATCACTTCAATATGTGCCATACAGCACTTGTAATGAGCTGCATGTAGTGACTCCAGTGCAGGTGGCACCTGCCGCTGTAAGTTCCTCGTTTGCGTGCTGTGAACAGGTATAGGTAAATGGCCTTGGGAAGAAAAGGCGTGCAGGATGCTGCACGACGTTCCCAGTGGCTCGATGAAAGTGGAGGCATGGGCTTGTACAATACCAAGGAAAGGTCGAGAGCTCATGCCCCATAACTACGTTTGCTAGAAGCATTTCTCGAACAGTGAAATGGAGGCGCAATGAAGGTGATCTTGGTGGTGACATCTCTCTTGACAAACCCAAGTGGCCTGATTTGTTACTAGATGCCGGCTGTCACTATTTTTGCACTGTCTCCGCTACCTGTCTCCTGTTCTCAAAAAAGAGAAATGAAATGAGCCTGTTGGACCTGGCGTGAAGTGCTGAGAGCATGCAAAGACAGAGACTTTGGTGGTTAATGACACAAATATGTTCGCTGCTTGCCACTTTGAGGAAAATGAGATGGTGCATGCTCTCGCCTCCCTTTGCCATAAGTCCATTGCCTTGAACAATAAGCAAACAACGCCATATGTGTGGTGGAAAGACAAGGAATGACACTGTACCAATAATTCTGGTAATGACCAAACCAGTCGAGCCAGAGTTATTGAATAATTATAAGTTTTGCATTCCAAAAAAACATACTGTGCAGCAAATTAGGTAATTGCTGTGCAGGCAACACCTTTTTTCGTTTATATAACAAATAATTTGCAGCCACCAAGGTCGCACAAGAAGCACATCAATTACGATGAATCGGCACTGGCTAGCCTTTACAGGTTGAACCGGCAAGCTTCTGCAGAAAGCGTGAAGTGTGTGTTTCTCTTTCTGCGCAAGCCGACTCGCACAACAGAGGGTGCGTTGGCACCATGCCCTACAGCGTGATTTCACTGAGCTTCACTGAGCCACCCAAACAAGTACTGTTTCGCCTTCTGAAGAAATGCTCTGTGCCTCGAGGCCAATACAGCAGTTTTCTCTATAGCGGTGACCATCACACAAATGCTTCTCAATTCCAACAAGCGCATTTCATTGCGGAAATGCTACGGCAAGAAAACATTCTAAACTTCGAGGGACTCCCGAGATGGAACAGGATGGAGAGCAGTTTCTGAACCATTAGACAATGAATGCATGTCACAGAAACACAGTGAGCCCTGCTAATATTTCTGCTCGTCGACAGAATCCTTTTATTGCAGTAAAACCACGTATCTCCAGATACAGTCTGTTTGGAAATAGTACTTCAGGCCCTTATTGGCTGTTTTCTGTTTTGCAAACAATTCTGTTCTAGCGGAAAAGAGGCATAGCAGGGAAACAGTCTACTACAGCTCTTAAGTGCATGACTACGCTACTAACTTGTTATAAGGCTATACATCAAAAATACATTTCGTGCACGGCGTGGGGCAGTGCAACGTATTTTGCCTCTTTGGACAGATTCGCAGTAATCTACTACCATTAGGAAACTAAATGACATCTGTGTCTTCACAATGTAGTGACGCAACATGCAGGCTTCAACACAAGTGGCTGCAGCTCCTTATAAATCTGTGATGCTAGTTACACATCCACACCACAGATTCCACGACGGACGATCCGTGATATCGATGTTCACAAAACAAACTATTCAACATCATGCAAGCACACACGCGCACGCACGCACACACACACACACACACGCGCGCACACACACACACAGAGGCGTCATTTTTCGTGGCTTTCAAATGCGAGCTTTCGGTTAGATGCGTGTTGCCGCGTTCGGTCACAACACAAACTAACCGTATTCCGTGCACAGACACACACATATACATCATTTGCAGATCCATAAATGTGGGCTTTGGTTAGATGCCGGCGTCGTCCTGTTCGGATGCACTACAGTGTAGTAGGCACCTGCGAGCTAGATACACGAACCATTCGTTGAGAACTTGAGGCTGAACACGGAGGATCATGCTTCGCGCACACGACCACTTCGAAGAATACGCGGACCCTTCCTGCGCGGCTACATCCATGGCGCAAAGTTTTTTAGGGGCGAAGCTCCTTAAAGCGGCACCCGTTTGTCCCTCGTCATCGTAGTCGTAGTCGTAGTGCGTAACCAGTCTTACGCTTTGACCTCCAAGGTGGTGCCGGTGGGAGATTTCTCCTGTGCGTTGTTGAACAATAAAAAAAATTCGCAGCGTGCGCGTTAACTAAAAGCCGAATTCTTCTGTCTCTCATTCCCCATTAGCAGCCATTGGCATGTTCCAGTAGGAAACGTTAGTAGAAGTAGAAGTGTTAAAAGCCGACTTCTGCTGTCTCTCATTCCCAGTAGCAGCCATTGTTTACCTCCAAGGTAGTGCCTGGTGAGATTTCTCCTGTGCGTGATTAAACAATAAAAATTTTGTTCAAAACGCCGTTGATTGATGAAATAAACCAACGAAAGACGCCAGATGTTTTCTAAAAGTAAAACGAAAAGACGCCAGATCTTTCTAAAGCAAAACGAAAAGACGCCAGCTGCTTAACGAAAGACGCCAGATGTTTCTAAAGCAAAACGAAAAGACGCCAGCTGCTTAACGAAAGACGCCACGTAAAGCAATGGTTTTATAATCAAAACCATATCGCGATACAGGTTTGTAGTTGCTAACTTTCATCTGCAACCAGTGCAAGAACCACTTAGCTTACATTTCACCGACCACAAAGCGGTCATAATGAAAGGACAACGGAAACCAGCAATAAAAGTTTGATAAAACATTTAATCAATCGTTTCACGTCATTTTTATCAGGCGAATTAACGGAAGAAATTTCACGGTTTAACCGATGATTACTTCCAGGAGCTTCGCCCAATCTCATCATCATTCACCTCGTGGATCTGCCGTCAATTTTTTTTTCTTCACGACGCGAAGCAGCCGAAGCAGCTGCTGTGCCGCTGCGCTGCTGCCAACCCTATTTTCACGTCTTTACTGATATGCGGGAGCCACTGTTGCGCACACCAAAATAATTTACCCACTTGCAGCCCTTTTTAAATTACAGTACATGCATGTTCTGCAATCCTGTAAAACAAAAGTTAATAATATTATAACGCACGGTTATTTAAACACATTCGAAGATAGCCTGTCGCTCCTGTCGCGGGGAAAACAGTCGCTGCAATCGCAGTCAACTGAAACGAAAGCGCCGTTAAGCGACGGGAGCGAACAGAGCGATCGGAACGATTTTGGTCGCTGCAATCGCGGCATGTGAACCAGGCTTTAGTCAGGCGCGCACGGGCCGCGGCTACCGCCACTGGTGTCCCGAACTAGGGAGTTCCACCTAGTGTTTGTGAGGGCCAGCCTTTTGCGGCCTGGTCCCAGCATACCTCCTGTCCAATCCTTTACTTCAATAAATGTTTTTACCACCACCCACTGCCACGTCTGCGCTGGTGGAACGTCGCCTCGCATCCCTCTCCAACATGGCGCTTCACGTGTACGCGCCATGCTACGTGTTTCTTTTCCTTTCCTTCTTCTCGCCTCGTGAGACAGCTTCTGGTCGTTATCATTTTCTTTTTCGGCTCACGGATCCGCGCTTCTGCATGATCGCTTCGCCTTGCCAGCGTTGCCGCACCACAAAGCACAGCTGTCGCACACTTTTCCCATGACACATGTTCAGTTATATTGGGGATGCACACAGCTTAAACTGACCTACCTCTAACCTCGGCGCGGTTTCAATTAATATTGTTCGTTTTAATATTTCACGACACATTTACAGATGTACGGAAGTACTTGCAAATGTTATAGTGCCGAAACTCTCACACTAAGAAACAACACAAATACATGCGGCCACCATAGCGTGTGAAACCACCAAAGTCGTGCGGGCCTCGTGAAGCAGTTTCTATAAGCAAAAAGTGATCGTCGATAACTCGCAGAGATGCGAAGAAATACTTTATGGAAATATGGCTTCCTTCTATCAACAAACCTCGGACTCCATGCATTTTTATTCAGCTATGCGCATACTCGCAGTACATCGTATTCATAAACACAAACTAGTTTGTTTTCTCGGCGGGGGAGCGAGATGATAGAAAAACATAAATGAGAACTTCCCGAGTTTCACCAGGAAAAAGCCAGCGGTTATTTGGAGAGCAACCACGTGCCTGTCATCAGTCGCTCCAAATCTCTGTAATGATATACTGGTGGCGAAAGTTCCATCCACGCTTGCCATTGAGGCAGCAAGCACCATGAAATCCAAGATCTTAACTTTATGTTATCAGCATTGTTATGGTTTCCTCGGTAAACAGCGTTTATTTTTCACCAGATGCTTTCGTTTACTACACCGGGATTTTCGGTCAAGGTAAACGGGTGCTTTGAAATCAGTCCAGCTTTTTCAGGTAAATAAGCGAAAATCATCAACACAATCGAAACGCCACGGGAGCTGAGATGCTGGTATACTTGTGCAGTGATATTTCAACAACAGATGCTTCATGGCTTCTTCCACAGACATGTACCTATCGCGCATGGGCTGCTTGAATAATTTACAAGGAAAGGAATCTTGCACTTAAAATTTGGTTGCGCGCTAACTTGACAAGGACAGAGGACAAAGACACGGACAAGTGCAAATTCCCAACTAACTTTATTTTTCGTCGCTCTCAATATGTATGCACACGTTTACTGACGTGGCCACAGAGGTAAGCACATTGTCATGCTTCTGCAGATCACAACAGGCGACACTAGAACTTCATTTCACTATGCAGTAAAGAAATAGACGTCTGGCTTACACGGGAATCCCCTCCCAACACAATATAAAATTCTTCCATCAATTCACAGGCCGTATTATCCTGGCTTTTACCCATCACTTTGATATCTCGGAAAATTGTAGCACACGTGCCACCCCGGACATGCGCTGGCAAATGCGCATTTTCTTTATTAATTATCAATAACTCGTATTTGCACTCGTCCGTGTTTCTTCTTCTGCCCTTGTCAAGTTAGCGCGACATCCATCTCTAATTGCAAGTATGTACCAACTCGCCCACCAGAAAGTATTATTGAATCTTGCAGACCTCAGAAAACCGTCATTGTACGGTCAAGTCATTTGGTGTGCGCATCAAGTGAATCATTCCAAGTTCTACTCACGACAGGAAAGACATCAGCCATCCCACTTATTGCAGCCCTCTGTTGAGAGGCGAATTGCGAAATCCGGACACATCCGCAGATATCGGTTTTATTGTTCGCCTTCATTATGCTTCACTATCCACACAGACAAATGTTTGAACAAATATTTTTTTCTTGGCTGGTGGAACTAACTGAAACCAGAGTCCTTCAATGCTTTCTGGTGAATAAGTCCGCCGTCCCTCTATGGAGGAGCTTCATACACTGCTGAAAGCTACCGGGACGCGGCGCCACTGGGCCGCAGAGGGTATCGTTCGGGCTGCTCGCGTACTCAAACGCTTGCGCAGTGCGAGACAAGCTGGTGGATAAGGTGTGTGTATGTGTTCGAGTTAGCTAAAATGTTGCAAGACGGCGATGCCCAACACGTGTTGCGCGCCGGGGTGCCGTTCCGGCTACAAAAGAACGACCGAAAAAGTGTCGTTGTTTTCTTTACTTCCGTCCTTCTCTATCCATCCCTCCCTTCGATTCCCATCCCCTAAAAAACAGGATCCTTCTACGCGCGCGCGGAACGTAAGACATCGCGCCACGCGGTGGACCTCCTCGTTGAGGTTGGTTACGGGGGTGTCCAGGGATGTGTGAGCCGGGAACTATATAATTTGCCTTTCCTCTGTTTCCTCCGAGGTGATGTAGTTCGTGTTGGCTTTAAGTATAGCCGCGGCCTCCGGCGAAATTCTGCCTTGTGCATAATTTCTTACCGCCGTCTGTGAGTCACTCAGTACGTATCTGCATCTGGGGCTAACGATGGCTAAAGCTATCGCTACTTCTTCTGCTACCTCGGAATGTTTGCCGCGCAAACTACACCAACTTACCAATTGTTTGTCGGTACTGAGCACTGCGACTGCGAAGGCCCGACGATCCTAGTATTCAGCCGCGTCTACGAAGAGCGCTTCCTTATCCCTACCGAAAGCGTGCAATAAAGCCTTGGCTCTGCTTTATCTTCGACCCTGATTGTATTCTGGGTGCATGTTCTTGGGTATACTGGTGACGTCGAGCTTTCTCCTGAAGGAGCTTGGGAGAGATGTCTTGTCGCCGTGCTGTTTGTGGTATGTTATTCCGAGCTTGTCCAGGATGCTCCTGCTCGTTCGTGTTCTTGTTAGTCGCTCGATTTGCGAGATTTGGTGAGCTTCTATCCTGGCCCTGCGCGCTCTCGAGTGTGCGTAGGTTACTTTTACATGTGTCACTCAACACCGGTAAGCTGTATCTCAAGTACCCGAGAAAGAGCGTCCTGTATAGGTGCAACATGGCGTTCACTGACGTACACCACGTTTTCCCTCCGAGGAAGTGGAAAACTTGTGAGGTGGCCGTTAGGCGCTTCTTTAGACCGGCCACATGGGGACTCCAGCAGAGGTCCCGATCGATGGTTACTCCCAGAAACCTGTGCGTCCTAGCGTAATAAATATTTTGTCCCTTAATAGATATGGCATATGCTGTCGTTGGTTTTCGCGTGAAAGCGACCAGTGCCGATTTTGCAGGCGAAATTTCAAGACCTTGTTCATTGAGGTATGTCGATATCGAAGTCGCGGCTTTTTGGAGCCTCGCGCGTGTCTGAGGACGTGTTACGCCTGACGTCCAAACACAGATGTCGTCAGCATAAATCGATATCTGTACACAACCTGGTATGCGTTCCACGAGACCAATCATAACCAAATTGAATAATGTGGGGCTCAAGACGCCCCCTTGAGGAACTCCACGGTGTGTGTAGTGCTGAGATGTCGGCCCATCGTCGGTTTGCACAAAGAAGGATCTCATCTGTAGGTAGGCACGAATCCAGCGGTACGCTCGGCCACCAAGACCGACGGACTCAAGGGCGTCGAGTATGGCCTCGTGAGAAACGTTATCTTAAGCTCCTTTTATGTCCAAAAATAGTGCCGCGGTTAATCGCCTGCTCAATTTCTGGTGCTGGACGTACGTTACGAGGTCAACAACGTTGTCGATAGAGCGACGAACGCCTCGAAAACCGGCCATGACACTTGGATAGACCTCGTAGCGCTCTAGGAACCACTCCAGTCTGGCGAGGATCATGCGCTCCATCAGCTTCCCTACACAGCTAGCTAGTGCTATTGGGCGGTATGACGAGAGCTCTAAAGGCGATTTTCCAGGTTTTAGGAGCGGAACCAATCGGCTGGTTTTCCATTCTTGGGGGACATGTACGTCTCGCCATGAGTCGTTGAATGTTTCCAACAAGGCTTTGAATGTTTCCGCGCCTGCTCACCCAGGTTGCATAAGACCCTGTAGGAGATGCCATCTGGGCCAGGTGATGACGAACGATTGCACAACACAAGGGCCGCATCCAGCTCCTCAGTGGTAAAGGGCAGGTCCATGCGTGAGTTCAGTGACTGTGGAGTGTTCTGTGTAGCAGGGACTCCTGTGCAAGCTGCATTGCCGACAATCTTCTTACAAAAATCTTCGGCTACCCCGATATCCCGTCGACCTTGGTAAAGCGCTAAAGCTTTGAACGGAAACCGCTGCTCAGGAAGCGTACGCAGCCCTCGCACTGTTCTCCATATTTGCGATAAAAGTTTCCGGGGGTCCAGAGACTCACAGAACCTTACCCACCGTTGAGACTCAAGTTTATCTATGCGACGCTGTATCTTCTTTTGTATGCGCCTGGCTGTCCTTAGATCGTGTACGGATTTTGTCCGTCTATATCTTCGCTCGGCACGTCGACGAATCGTACGGAGTCGTTCCAACTCTACGTCCGTTTCCGAGCGCTTCGGGGAGCATGTCAGTGTGCGCATCGCCGTCTGTACCGTTTCCTTTATAGCTTGCTCTAGACCTGACGGGAGGCCGCTGCTACAAGCGTCTTCGACGTTCGTCTTGAACGCAGTCCAATCAATTCTCCGGATTGTGTTAGAAGGATGACATCCAGCCAGGCCTTTGATGTTGACGTAACTGGGGATATGATCACCCCGTGGGTCTCGATGTCTAGAAACCAATTAACGCATGAGGCGAAGCGACGTGACACGAATGTCAAGTCTAAACAGCTGCTGTACGTTGCGCCTCGTAGAAACGTAGGGCTCCCATCGTTAAGCAAGCACAGGTCATGATCGGACACGAACGAAGCCAGCCGCCTTCCTGTCGCGTTAACTTTCCAGCTTCCCCAAGTAGCTTGGTGGGCGTTGAAGTCACCTGTAATGATCCATGGACCAGGTGCCCCTGCCAGAATGTCGTCCAGTCTTTTTCTATCAAATCGGACCGCGGGTGATAAGTACACGCACACTAAAGTAAACGTGAGGTTTTTCTTCGTTACGGTGATGCAAACATATTGGTTGTCATCGTGAGGTGGCACAGTCCGAATGATGTACGTAAGCTCACGACTAATGTATACCAGGACCTTGCTGCTTTCGTTATGTGTTGAAGACATCGTTGATTCGTAACCGGATAGCCTAAATGGACGTGATAGCTTTGGCTCGCAGATAACGATGATTGGAAAACGGTTGGAGAAAACGTACTGACGGAAATCAGAGATTCGAGATTTAAGTCCTCTCGCGTTCCACTGGATTATAGACGCCTGTCTGACCTCTTCACGGAATGATTGGTGATTTGCAGCCATGGTTCTATCCGAGTATTGCTAGGATTGGGCTCAGCGCGTCCAATACCTGCAGACCACTTCGAGCGGTTGCGGTTCCCAGGCTTCTCAATAGCTCTGTTATGACAGCCACTAGGGATCGCAGCATCGGAACGATCTGGCGATCGACCCTTGGCGCATCATTAGCTGAAATAGGCTTAGATGTCGGTGCTGGGCGGGAAGGCTGGGCAGGTTCCTTCGCACGCTGTATGCGCGGAAGCGCAGGCCAGACTTCCGCCTCATTAGATCCCTGTGTCACGTTTCTGTTCGTGCTTGCAGTTTTCGTCGTGCTCGACGGTGACGTGCTGTGCTCAGGTAGCATGTGATTGGCACTCTGTCGAGATCGCTTTCGTCGACGGTTGCGCCGACGCCGTACCCTTTCAGCGGCTTCTTTGTGGGTTGAGCTGTCTCTCACCATTTGTTTTATAACAGCCATTTCCCTCTTGATTCGTGGACAGTCTTTGGAGGCAGCATCGTGAGGGCCATCACAGTTACCGCACTTTAGAGTTTCTGCACGGCAAGCGTCGGTCGTGTGCGGCTCAGCGCATCAGGGGGACACTGTGCTCCTTGTCCAGACACCCTTCACATGGCCAAGCTTCATGCAGTTATGACACTGAAGCGGTTTGGGCATGAAAGGCCGAACAGGATGTCGGAAATGCCCAACTTTTACATGGGATGGTAGAGAGTCCCCTTTGAATACCAGCTTCACGCAGCGGGTGTTTCCTAGACGAAAAATACCAGTGATGACGACCCCCGCGTCCCCCGGTTTTATAAGGATTGGAAGGTCCGAGTTGACGATGGCCAAATCAATGTCGTACATGACACCTGCCACACAGGCGCCATCCATTGGAATAATAGATCGGACTTTGATGCCGGCCAAATCCGATATTCGTCGAAGCTTGTCTAAGGCGCTTGCATTCATCATGTCCACAGCAAGGATGTTCTTGCGCGTGTTTAATCGGACATCCTTGATTTCGTTCGGCGCGATCCCCTCGAGAAATACCGAAAGGACTTGCCTGTTGACTGTTCGGAGGCTCACGGTAGGGTCATCAGGCATGAATAAGATGGTGTGCGGCCATCGTTCTTCTTTAGGTTTCGAAACTATAGTGCTCGCTGGTGATGACGCCGCGACGATTCTTCGTTTTGCCTTCCTACTCCGCACCGTTTCGAAGCCATCATCCGACGACTCGTCGCCCGAGATCGAGTACACCTCGGTGTCCTCGCTGCTGCTGGGGCTGGTGCTGCGTTTTCTTGATGAACTTGGCATAGTTGACCTTTCGACGGTCGGCGCAGCAGAAGGCTCCGCGTCCATATCCACTGCGTGGTGACTGGTGGATTCACCGGTACTGGACCAGGCGCGCTGATGTACAGCTACGCTCGTCATGGTAGACCTCTGGCTGAGCGGACCTCTGGCTGGGCGGACCTCTGGACGAGTCCGTGTCCGTAGCCACAAGGGAGGGGACAGGGTCCCCCGGAAAACAGATAAATATAACGAAAATGGAGGGAGCAGCAGTTGAAGCGTTCTACGAGAGAGGCACTTCGTCGTCGTTCCTAAGCACGGCATAAGTTGTGCATGAGCAAATACAGTGTATGCAAAACGCTGGGAGGTAAAGAAAAGCCTTTGTTAACTTTCTACCTCGAGCAGCAGGCACAGGAGGCCGCCGAACATCAACGCGTACCGCGGCAGGAGGGGGGGGGGTGGGGTTGGAGCTGCTTGGGCTCCACTAATCCGTTTTGCTTCGCATACCTCTTTCACACGTTTCTTCGTAGCGAGCCGGGAGTGAAGCAGGTGAAGCGGCTTTCACTCGGCAGAGTTTTTTCGGACGTACTGGTTCTGTTGCACGGGCATCAGATATCTGCTGAAACTGGCAACGAAGTCAGATTCCTTAAGTGGACTACGGACACGGAACTCGCGACTGCAAACTTCTGCATAGTGAGAAAGTGGCAGCTCTGCCCTTCTTTGAACCGGACATTTTCGGTGAACTGACTATATGAGCCTCGACGTGTTCGGACAGTTCTACAGGTTTTCTTGAAAGCTTTGTACCAATTTTAGCCATTCGTTTATTTTACTCATTGTGCGTTCCGTTGTGCCCATTCCCTTATTGTTATGTGTGCCGGGTTTATTATAGCTTGTATTACTGCGCATTTTCTTTAGATTCGTCTATTTGTAAATACACACGTGGTGGGCTTTCTTGTATACATCGCGGCAGATGAAGTAGTCACTCCTAGCAAAGCTGTTTTGGTTCATGTGACTTTCATGTTTGTTTGTTTTCTTCCGTGAAACGAATGTTTTCCTTTTGGTCTTTAACAGTCATTTCTCGCTCCTGGTTTTTGGTTTTTTAGAACTCGTCGATTTGTCCCCACATACCCTAGGTTCCGGATTCTGCATGCAGAAAGACATCACCGTGTTCTAACATTCACTTATGTTTTTTTTTACTTGAGGAAGTGTTTATTTTCTACAATTCAGCTGTTTCGTTCAATTTTTAAAGGAACATTTCAAGCTTCAGCTGCTCCGCCATTTAATAAGCAAGTGAATATTTATTTAGGGATTTTATCAGAACTTGCTCTTCAATCTCCTCTCATGTCTCTTAAACTCACAAATAATATGTGTCACAAAGAAGACATTTTGTTTATTTTTATGTATGTATGTGTTCGAAACATACGTTTCGGTATTAACATACAAGTGCATTGACCATTTATGTCTGTTTTATGCTATCATCATAACCCCGAAGGGTGAACATAACAAAATTCATTTCCCAAGGTGGCAATACATACGTGCATACTAAGTACAAAATAAAGCTATTGGTACTCACATAATGCATTGGATATTGTTGCTTTTTGCCTAGAGCCAGATGCCTCGGCAAAACAAATTTAAGTGCGTGCAATTATAGCTAATAAAAAAGGTGGGGAAAATGTAGGATCAGCCAATATAGAAGGCTGGCAAGAAATGCTGCCTCATCCGACGATGAATGCTGGCAAAAAATGATGGAACAGCCATCAGTAAAGGCTGGAAAAAACAGTTCCAGCTGCCATTGTTTATACAAGCCTACCAATATTGAAAATACAAACGATGGACAATGTTCGCCAAAGCCATTCTTTCCCACGCTTTCCAACGTTATACGGTTGGTATCCAACATAGGAGTAATCTAGTTTAAAGTGTAGCGTGAGCACCGAAATCCAATGGAGTTCCAATATTGTATTCAATGTTTTCCAACGTTGCGCGAAGGTCCGTCCGATGTTGTTGTGCTGCCTGGGACGTAATTCGCGTTATATGGAGACTGAAGAGAAAGGCTGACGTGATTTAGACTGATAACTTATATTCCGAGAACTCGACTATCGTTAATTTCACGATTTCGTGTTCAATAATAAAATAGAAAATGGAGTGCATGTGGCGGACCATCTAGACGAGTACGAACGAGTGAGTTCCTCTAATCATTGCGACGACCATCTCAAACTTTAGTTTCGAACGTTGTGCCGGAACATGGGCCTCACGACGTCTGAACGCCAATTTTTCTGTGGTATTATCGCGAAATCCTCTCCATCGAATGTTCTGAAAGTCTGTTGAATCTCTAGCTTCCTTCCAAGAGAATGTGTGCCTTTCTTGCCGGTAAATAGTTGTCTAGGTCAAAGCTCTCTGACGCGACACGCGTTAGCGCTGGAACTTCAAACTGGCGTCGCCATGTGTGTTTTGTTTTTGCGCGTTTTCAAGTTTACCGAAGCTCTTCTCCTCGCAAGAGTGATGTTTTTAATATTGTGAAAAGATATCCTACTAATACGAGAGCAGTTGTTTCTCTCTTGTTTCCCGTCAAGCACGATGGCGTGACCGATTGCCACTTGGGTTTCGCCACAACATACCACCTCATTCAGGGTCGCTTCTCCTGGCTTTCTATGCGGTTGTGACATGTGCAAACAGTTCAAGCGCCCTAATACTGCTCCGGCCGAACCTGTTGAACCTGTGGCGCCCCTTTTGTCGCCTTTCTAAATGGTCAAAGTGTACCTCCTCGTCCTGTTCCCACGCTCATAAAAAGACAACCTATGCATTATAGTTTGTGCCAACCGTCTGACTTCATGCCAGGAGCCGATGGCTGCCACTCCTGGCGCTTCAACCTTCCTCCTGTACTGTGTTATAATGCATCATGGACCTCCTAGCAATGTTGGAAGCGATCATGGGTGCCAGCTTCTGGCTGACCTAGTCGCCAGCAACCTAGTTGGCCAGCATTCTTTCTATGTAGAATGCTGAGAGGTTAAAGCGAGATGCACGGGGCAGATGGCTACAGCGATAGTTTGTTCATCGCCGTGTTGGGCTTTAATCCAATTCCAAGCACAAAATCTGAGAAGTTGTGTTGCCTCTTATCACATATCCGCAATACTTCGAAACATGAAAGCACTGGCGATCAGATCACCCTTTCCATCTGGTCTATGTTAGACCGCCCGCACATTTTTTTTGCACAATCTGCATTTTACTTCCCAAGCCCACTTTTATATCGCTCAATCTCTACGCTGTGCTGAGGAAGCATGCGGCATAGCTCAGCTTCGTGCACTGGCTTCCCAGGACTACTCCAAAACCAAATACGATTCCCGGCATAGCGCTGTGCTGCACGAGATTGCGGACATAGTACGCACTTTCACACCTGTTCGCAAACGCGGCCTACGCCAGAAGTTTCTGGCTCAGCTAAGTGGCCCTTGTGCCATCAGCGACCACCTAAGTAGCGTGACGCATTCGATTGCTCGTTTCGTATCTCGCGGCTAACCTTCTAAGCATGCCCGCCCGCCTAAGCTATTGTCCACTCCATGACTCGGACCACACGTAACCAAAAGAGTTCTCGAAACACGTGAGACAAAAGGGCAACGATGTACCTATCACTCCACTCATGTCTGGTTACGTAACTGTTCGCGAAAACGCAGGCAAAACAGAATGCTTCTACGCCTACTAGTGTTCCATCTTCACTCCTGCAGTAACGCCTTCTGAAAACGAAGAAATGCTACTTGAAACATTAGGCGATATGGATAATGTGATGTGGACGCAAGAGAATCATTGCTTCAAAGGATTGACTCTTCTAAGGTCTATTGCCCTGATAACTTAATCAAATACCTGCTTAACTCATAGATGAACCAATAGGCAAATATTTGAAAATACTATTTGATAAGTCGCTACTCGAAGCTTCCCTTCCTGATAACTGGAAACAGTTATTGTGGTCACTATTCATTAGTCCTAGTTTACAGTAAAGAAACAATTTTAACAGCTAGGTGTTTTGGTATACCCCAGAATTATTGTGGTAGAGGCTAGTTATCTAATAAAATGGGGAGGCGGCGGAGATGTTGGGCTTCCTTCGAAGGAACTCCGAAGCACTCAGTCACACCATACGTGAGCTGCTACACAAAACGTACGTGAGGTCCAGCCTTTCAGTACGCTTGTGTAGTGTGGGACCCTCGGACAGGTGATTTTGATGAACTTGAAAGGGTACAAAATCTACGTGCGTGGTACGTGTCCCTACAATACAATGTTAATTTCAGTGCGCATAAAAAAGATATTGAACCGCATAAACTAATTTTAAACCCCTCCCCCAATGTATTGCATTTGGCGCAGTGGGTGCCGAATAAAAAATATTACTCGGCCAAGCGACCTCGTCTGTGAGGGGAAGGGCGTCACGCAAAACTAACAGGCTTGTTTCAAGAAGAGGAGGACAATGAGCCCTTCTTCTTGGAGCTGCTTTGTGTAGGCGCAGCAAGCATTGTCCCGCTTTAATCAAGTCATTCATAAATAAAAGGACCCCGTCGTAAGAATACAAACGGGACTGGCACGGCATCAGACCTTGCCGGAAATTATTGCTCCTACCGCTCCATGGTAAAAGTGGGAAAACTGATGCTTTTATTCTACATAGATCATTCGCAATGCGTTCGAAGAGAATTTCTTGGCTGAAAACAGTAGGGAATGATGAATTTTTTTTTATCAAACAGTGTCCAAATGAAAGTGCTTCCGATTTTAAGAACATCATGCATTATATGGAATAATTTTCTTTAAACCAGGCACACAGTCACTCAAGCACTGCTCTTATGGTCTTCGCATACTGCCTGTCTCTCACACGCGTACTTGTCAATCTTCATGCACGGGCACAGAGCTGTACCTGTCATTTTTCTGGTGTTTGCACATGTTGCGCAAGATGCGCTGCAAAGAAAGAAAGTCAGGCACCTCTATTTTCCCTCCGAACCTGGAAAGAAAATGCACCATGTTCGCGGAGCACTGAGCTAGGGCAGCCGAAACAAAGTTAATTTATTTTGTTCCCATGCAAAATGTTTATTTTAACGTCAAAGTGCTGATTTGGAGCACTGAGTTACGTTCTCCTCTAACGATGCAGCAGTTACGGACGCAGAGGAAGGGAACGCTTTGAAGCATGCTTTACAAGAATGATTGTCCGCTTTGCACAAGTGGGTGTTTGCAAGAATCAGTAGCAACTTTATTCGAGTCTCAAATGCGGCAAGAAAAAGCTGGACAATTTCGTGCCCGTTTTACTTGCGTGTCCATTGGAGATTTTTCAACTTCTCAGGAAACCAACTTTCACAGTCCTTCGTGTAAACGGTGTAACTCGTTGCATTGCGACAGAGGCTCCTAAACTCTTGCTCACAATTACTTAACCTTGAGGTTTGGCCTTTCATACTTTCATGGAAGAGGAGTTCACACCTTCTGACTCCTAAAAAGAAAAGGATTTTTTTTTATTCGCTGCTCAAGTATTTAACCGAAGAGAACGAAAAGTCCCTACCGCTGCAATAAAAAGGTCCTCGAACAGTTTTGGAACATGGAGGGAAAAAGAGCTAAAACATAGGGACAAAAAATGCAAGACATACGGTTCAGCGCTTTGTAACAACTGGTTTCTTCCCAGAAAGGCATTCGCTTAACAATGTTTCTTCTCTTAATTGTGCAAAGTATGGAGTGTGCAGCATTCCCATGACGTGCGGACATGGGTACATGGGGAAGCCCAACCGATACATAAGTACTGGACTGAGTGAACATTTGTCCAGTCTGCAAAGTTGTCCTAATACACATCCAGCTATACATTGTGATAATAATGCGTGCGCACGTTACATAAAAACACTACCTTCCAACATAAAAATAGAAATCAAACTTCGAGAGAAATTATGGAAGTGTTCAGGATTGCAATAAAAAGAAGAGTGAACAGTCATCCATCTATTAACTTGATTAAAAATATTACGCCCCTGTCGTTATATATTTAAAACACCCTTTACAAACTTTATGTGCCATAGTTGTGTTCGGTTAACTGTGCCGCGCAGGTCTATGGCTTTTATAACGAGCTATTGTTACATGCGCTATTATCAGCTATAATGACTAGATCGCGTAGATGTATGAGTTATTGGGCGCTTAGGCAAATGCTTTTGCGAAAGTAAATCAGTTGTGATAAACTATTCGTCCTTCTGTGTCCTGTTCTTTGTGACTGTCATTTCACGAGCAAAAGCTTCGATATAGATTTACTGCAACTAGACCGGCTTGCAGTTTTCATATAGGGTGTGCTGTGAAATTTGGACTGGCCGGAGAAAAAATGGCACTGAGCGCCAGAAATATGTTGTTGGTGTCGCTGTGTCCGGTTCTCAGTTGGAGCTTGTTATAGCGTAGCAGAATGATTAAAACGCTGGCCAGCGTCTCGGAACTTCGTGACGTCACTGTGGCTGGGATATAAAAAGCTCGAACGGATTGTTCGCGGCAATAAACGCTCTGGTGTCTGGACCTGTGTACTGCGTCCAAGCTACTACATTGGCGACGAGGATGGGATGCGCTTGCTCGGGCCTGCCGAGCGTCGACTAGCCACTGGGAGTCGGCACCTAGGGGAGGCGTTCCTGCAACGCTAAAGCTGTTGGAGGCTATGCCTGGACACTACACCGGCCGTCGATCTACCCAACGCAGCAGGCGTCTGCATGTGACTCTTAAGGCGTCTTCGCAGTGACAAGTGGTGTGAAGCCTGGCAACGCCGCAACGGACGCTGAAACATCGAGAAGGCTACGATACGATAAGTGCATTTTCACTCTGTTTTAGCTACAGCCACGTCGAGGTTGGGCAAAATAGAAGAGTTTGACGCCAAGGTTCAGACGTTTGATTCGTACTTAGAGCGTTTCGAGCACTTTGTAAGTGCGAATGACATAGCTCAAGAAACAACTTAATGAGCAAACAGACAATGAAGCCTAGGAAAACATAGGGGAAGTTACTTGTGGTATTGTAATTGTGGAGAAAGTAGAAAGGAATTAAAGTGGACGAAAAGACAAACCTGCCCTCGGTGGGACCCGAACCCACGACCTTCGGATGTCGCGTCCGATGCTCTACCAACTGAGCTACAAGGGCGGTCGTCTCCCCGTCCACTTTATTGTGTATTTATGTAGGTATTATCCTGGGAGTGTTAGGCAGCGCCACTCGAGGCCAGGGCGGCGTGTGTAGAACACACTTTCTTGCCAGGGGGCGTCACGTAGAACGTGAACTTAGATGAGATGGCTGCTGCCCAATAAGCCCTCGCTATGCTACCTAAGGCACCAAGTCTGCCGCAACGAGGCCCAAGCTATGAAATAACGAAAGGGAAGGGGTCAAGGGCTCGTTCTTTATTTGTTAGAAACAACTTAATGAGCAAACAGACAATGAAGCCTAGGAAAACATAGGGGAAGTTACTTGTGGTATTGTAATTGTGGAGAAAGTAGAAAGGAATTAAAGTGGACGAAAAGACAAACCTGCCCTCGGTGGGACCCGAACCCACGACCTTCGGATGTCGCGTCCGATGCTCTACCAACTGAGCTACAAGGGCGGTCGTCTCCCCGTCCACTTTATTGTGTATTTATGTAGGTATTATCCTGGGAGTGTTAGGCAGCGCCACTCGAGGCCAGGCTTGTGGCAGGAATCCGCAGCGAAGACATTCAAAGGGCTCTATTCACAGAAGAAAACCTGAGCTTTGAAAGTGCTTGCAAAATTGCGCTTGTGCGAGAGCTAGCAGCCAAGCAAACAGCAATACTGCACGCAGGAGGCACAAACTCGGGTGTAAATGCCGTCATATCTGAAGTGAATCCGACGGCACAAAAGAATAGATCGATGCAGCAGAATGAGAAAAGAAAGACCAAGTGTAGTTGTTGCGGTAAGGCGCATGACTTCGACAACTGCTGGTACAAGAGCTATAAATGCAACCGGTGCTCTCAAGTAGGTCATCTACAGAAAATGTGCCCAAGAAAGGCTCTACACAAGAGAACGCACATCGTGTCAGAATCATCCAGTGAAGATGAGCACACGATGTACGCGTGCCACGATTCATCTGGCAAGAAGAAGGGCTACATAGTTACCATGACCATAGAAGGAAAGAGCGTTCCTATGCAAGTCGACACTGGTGCCGCGGTGACTGTGGTTCCTGAAGAGGTGTATCGGTCGACTTTTCCGCATGTTAAATGTGAACCTACGGCGGTTGTGCTGAAACTTATACTGGTGAAAAGATTAATGTTTTGGGGGAGTGTCAGGTGAAGGTGCAGTATGATGAGCAACAAGCTGTCTTACCGGCTGTTATTATGCATGACGCTGACCGAAAGTTACCAGTTCTTCTAGGTAGGACATGGCTTGAGAAATTTCAGCTTAATTGGCAGTCGTTGTTCTCGTTAAGTAGAGACGATAGAATTGCTTCACTACGAGAGAAGTACGCGGGGGTCTTCTCACCAACATTAGGCGCTATCAAAAACTATGAAGCGCAGATTCTCCTAAAACCAGGAGCTTCCCCTGCGTTTTGTAGAGCCAGGCCTGTGCCTTTTGCATTACGTGAAGCGGTTGAAAAGCAACTGGATGAACTGGAGAAACACGGCGTGGTTACACGAGTGAGTCATAGTGACTGGGCTACTCCTTTAGTTGCAGTTCCCAAAAAAGAAGGTGATAAGCTACGGCTTTGTGGTGACTTTAAAGTCACCGTTAACCCTGTCCTTAAGATGGACCATTATCCATTGCTGCAACCAGAGGAGTTGTTCACGTCAGTTTGCGATGGAAAAGTATTTTGCGTGCTTGACTTGTCGTCAGCTTATCAACAAGTCGTGTTAAGCGAGGAGTCAAGGCGAATCCTCACTGTTAACACTCACAAAGGGCTGTATCAATTTAATCGTCTTCCGTATGGTATTGCCAGCGCTCCAGCGCTGTTTCATGCACTCATGGATAAAGTGCTCATAGGAATAAAAAACGTGGGCTGCTACATCGACGCTCTTATCATTGCAGGCAAAGACGTGAATGAGTGCTATAAAACATTGCACATTGTCTTGAAACGCCTGGGCGAGCACAATATTACTCTCAGAACCGAGAAATGCAAATTCTTTCAAAGCTCACTGCGTTATCTGGGCCACCAGCTCAGCTCACAAGGCATTTATCCTACTGAGGGGAAGGTTAGAGCCATAAAAGTTGCCCCTCCGCCAAAAAACGTGAAAGAACTCAAAGCATATTTTGGTTTGCTGAGCTTTTACGGGAAGTTCATGAAGAATTTAGCAATGGTGGCAGCACCATTGCACAAGTTGCTAAGAAAAGAGCAAAAGTGGATCTGGTCAAAAGAGTGTGGTGACGCTTTTGAAGCCACTAAACAACTGCTTATCAACAGCCGAGTGCTTACATACTTTGACGTCCGTAAACCGCTTGCGCTACAGTGTGATGCTTCCGCGTACGGTGTTGGAGCTGTTATTTTTCATGTAATGTCAGCTGGGCAAGAACGGCCAATTGCTTTTGCCTCGCGAACTCTGACACCAGCGGAGCGAAATTATGCCCAATGTGAAAGAGAAGCGCTCGCGCTGATTTTTGGGCTTAAGAAATTTCACAAGTTTCTCTTTGGCCGCCAGTTTGTACTTTACACCGACCATCAACCACTTCTTGGTATTCTTGGCCAAGACAAACCAACCCCCTCCCTAGCTGCGGCTAGACTACAAAGGTGGTCGTTAATACTGGCAGCCCACCGGTACACCTTAAAGTATCGAAAGGGCAACGAAACCGAAGTGGCTGATGCACTGTCAAGACTACCTTTGAGCTGTGACTCAAAAGAAAATGAAGCCGAGTGTTTATCTGTTTTTGAGTGTACGCCACTTACGGCGCAGGATGTGGCTAGAGCGACAGCCAGAGATGCTGGTCTTTGCACTGTTCGCGAGTACACACTCTCGGGATGGCCTGCAGAAGTACCAGAATATCTGCAACCGTATTACTTACGGCGTTTTGAGCTCTCGATTGAGCAGGACTGTGTGACCTGGGGATCAAGAGTAATTGTACCGGGGAAGTTGAGAATGTCGGTACTAGCTTTATTGCATGAGGATCATCCTGGCACAATGAAAATGCTTGCACGCAGTTTCGTTTCGTGGCCGGGACTAGACAAATGTATTGAAGAGTATGTTCGACAGTTCAGGGTGTGCCAGCGTGCACGCATAGCAGTTGAATTGGCTCCTCTACAGCCTTGGCCATATCCTGCAAAGTGTTGGCAAAGACTTCATGTAGACTTTGCATCAAAAGATCAACACAACTTTCTGGTTGTGGTCGACGCCTATTCTAAGTGGATTGAAGCTTGGGTGATGTCTTCAATGACTGTATCGCAAACAATACGCAGGCTGCGCAGTGTTTTTTCGGCGTACGGCTTCCCGGAAGAAATTGTTAGTGATAATGGGCCGCAGTTTACTTCACAGGAGTTTGCCAACTTTATGGCCAAGAATAATATAAAACACACAAGGACACCGCCCTATCACGCAAGTTCTAATGGGGCTGCCGAACGCCTAGTACAAACTACCAAACAGGTGTTGCTGAAACAGGTGCTTGCTCAGTCTGAAACTAGGGAAAAGAAATCACTGCAGGAAGGAATAGATAGTTTCCTTATGTCCTACCGCAATACACCACATACGCTTACAGGTAAGACGCCAGCCGAACTCTTCCTGAAGCGGCAGCCTAGAGTGAAGTTAACCTTCCTGAAACCGGACTTTGTGAGCGATATGGTGAGGAAACAACACCGCGTTAAAATAGGATGTGACGCCAAAAGAGGCGGTCAACGTGTGTTTGTAGTGGGGGAGAGAGTGTGGGTGAAGTGTGTGCGGGGGAGATTTCTTCCTGGGAAGAGGGCATAGTGACGCAAGTGGTTAGCCCCGTGACCTATCTTGTGCGTGTGGCGGAACAAGTGCGATTCGTCCACATTGACCATTTGCGCCCATCATTCGCTTGCCCGGAAACGGGTTTCCGAGTGCCTACTCCTGCTGCTGATCCACCACCAATTGACCCTTTGATGGAGACACCCATTACGCCTACAACACCGCCACCGCAAGAGATGGCGACAAAGTCGTTTGTTGAGCCACAGACGCCTCGACCAGTTGGTTCGCCATCATCACTACAATCGAGCCCCGCTGCAACAACTTCGAGGGTTCCCAGCTCAACTCTGCCGCCTCCTTTGCCACCCCACTCGCCGTCAAGTGGTCCTCATCTGGATACCACCGCTGCAGATTCATCTTCAGTGCCTTTGAGGCGAAGTGCACGGGAGCGTCGTCAGCCGAGCTGGTTTAAGCATTCTGACTATAAGTGATGTGTATTTGCTTATTTCTTTTGGATTAAGTGGGGAGGATTGTTATAGCGTAGCAGAATGATTAAAACGCTGGCCAGCGTCTCGGCACTTCGTGACGTCACTGTGGCTGGGATATAAAAAGCTCGAACGGATTGTTCGCGGCAATAAACGCTCTGGTGTCTGGACCTGTGTACTGCGTCCAAGCTACTACAGAGCTGTCGTACTTCGTTCTGCAGTGCTGTCGGAGCACAGACAGAGCCTTCGCCAAAACAAGGGCGAACAATTTAACAAGGACTTGTCACCCACCCAATCGAGGGGGCAGCAGCAGCGTCAACCGTGAGTGCAAATGCTTACAGGGCGCAAATTGAACAAACAAAAGAGAGGGACACACAGACACGCACAAAGCGCTTTGTGTGTGTGTGTGTGTCCCTCTCTTTTGTTTGTTCAATTTGCGCCCTGTAAGCATTTGCACTTTATAATGAACCAACTAGCCCAAGAAGCAGTTTTATCAACCGTGAGTAGCACACGATAATGGTGGCAGAAGAGCTGACAGGCAGCACGCAGGCAACTGCTTTTTTATTTTATTGATTTATTTAGGACAACACAGAGGACCTGCCGGGGAGAAGGGCTAAAGGCAAGCATTGCCTTACTGGGCCGTGCCATCCGCACAGCTACTTTTGAAGTACACATTTCGAGCACTGTTGTGGCAACTGCGCAGCAGCAATTATACATTGTCACGATTATTTACATCCTGCATTAAAATCGGTCTATTTAATATTGGCGATGTGCGCACTGTACGCATGAAGGACCCAGCATCTGTGATTATACCGATTCGTTGTGTAGCAGAGGGTTGTTGAGATGATTAGCGATCATTCGTGTTAACCGCGAAAACTGCATGCAGCCGGCCTGCTGCCTGTCTTGCCTCGCCACAACCCACCTTTACATACCACTCGCATACCGCTTACTTGCCATTTACACTTACATACCACTTGCTTATATACTTGCACCGCTTCATCAGGGTAAGCGCACATGAATAAGTTTCGCCTGCACATTAAGCCGCAATGAACATACCAAAATGTATTGGTATTTAGCACTTACCATCTTCGAATGTTAAGACCGCACAACGTTTATTTTTGTCGTAGTATTGAAAAGTGTATCGTCTGGCCTCTGTGCGTTCTGGAAGAGAACGTTCAGTCCATAGTCTTGATTTTGACTGCAACTTTCACGGTAAAAGTGCTGGTGCAATGTAGTTTATGGGCGAAAAATATCAGGGACGTTATAAATGTCAAAAATGTGCTCTATGCGCCCGTAAAAGGACTTCAAATAAATTATGGAACACATTGCAGGAAAGTTAGCAGGAAATTGTGACTTTAGATGCGCACGCAATTTATACTCATGCAGCATTCCTTAAAAGTTTGCCGAAGATGACCAGATGAAACTCTCGTGAAAGGAAAAAACGAACCCCGGCACGTCATCATAAACGCGGGTCTTCTACAATGCCGAAAATCATTGTCCCCATGTCACAGCATCTCCCCCCTTCCCCCCGCCACATGTCCTCGCAGCGTCCGTAATATGTGCTTCTGCATAAAGGCAATCCTGTATATTCAAAGTACTAAATTGTGCAGCTAGTGACGTTCTTTTCTCAAGGAAGACCGAGTGCTTTCCAGCACCATTTTGAGGTGTAACTACCCGTGCGCTGCTGTATAAAGCGCAGTGTTATTTGCCTCACTGAAAGTAGGAGCCTTCAAAACTGAAGCAGTACGCAGGACACGTTAAAAAACGCAATAATGGCCCATCGTAGCTATTCAAATTTTAATACTTTATTCCTCCTCTTCTGGATGGCAACAGAGGCCTATATTTACCCGTGAGCATACAATATCGGACGAGGTTGGCCTCGTGCAAGGTATAATGGGCCAGTTTGTCCGATCTTGTAACAACTTGGGTAAGTAATGGTTAGCATTGCGTGTGGTGCAATGTGCCCAAGCAACAGTGGTTTCAGTCTCACTCTTGTGCGCGTCGGCAACAGCACATTTCCCGTCGGCAACTGCGTTCCCAGGATTTCCTTCGGAAGGAGGTTTATAAGCTTTAGATAGCTGATGGATCACAGCAGTCACAGTTCTGGCCAGCATGGACAGCTCGTAATTAGGGCTGCCGCCTCTTGTTAAGGACGTGTCCCACTGTATTTCGTAGGTTCTCGGTTCCCGCCTACAGTACCCTGGCGTTGAGAGCCATCCTGGCGACTGGGGATGGGAGACGGACACTCGATGACGCGGCAAGGGCGGTGATGCTTAGGAGTAAATTTGGGGCTTAGGCCAGGGGAGCAGAAGGGTAGCCGGAGCCAGACGTGAGAGCCAACGGCGAAAGTCACCACGGGGATATCACAGTCATGGCGATCTTTTAGGGGCGTAGCTCCTTAGGGTCGAGGCTTCTCCGTTGTCGCGTCATAGCCACGCTCAAGCTGGCTCTCCGCGCGTACCCCCCGGCGCGCGATCTCTCTCTCTCTCTCTTCCATCTGCTGTTGGAGAGAGAGCGAACGGCGCGCGTTGACGTAGTTTGTGATGATGATGATTGTGGTTCGGACGCTAATTTCTGCAGCCCACGTTGGGAGCACGGCTAAGCGCCCGTGGGGGTGAGGGAAAGGGAGTGAAGGAGATAGAGAGGAGAGAAAGGCCGTAGTTTAGGCCTCCAGAAATTTAGACCACCTCGGGTTGTCCGCCACGGTGGTGTAGTGGTTACGGTACTCGGCTGCCACCCAAAATACGCGGGTTCGATCCCGGCCGCGGCGGTCGCATTTTCGATGGAGGCGAAAATGCCAGAGGCCCGTGTACTGTGCGTTGTCAGTGCACGTTAAAGAACCCCAGGTGGTCTAAATTTCCGGAGCCCTCCACTACGGCCTTTCTCTCCTCTCTATCTCTTTCACTCCCTTTCCCCTACCCCCACGGACGCTTAGCCGTGCTCCCTACATGGGCTGCAGAAATTAGCGTCCTTTCCTAGCCGAACCACAATCATCATCATCATCACCTCGGGTTCCTTAACGTGCTGTCACACCGCACAGCACACGCGCCTCTGGCATTTTCACCTCCATGGAAAATGCGACCGCCGCGGCAACAAACCCGCTTTAGTTGAGTGGCAGCCGAGTACCGTAACCACGACACCACCGCGGCGGACGACTACGGACACCCTCTTTCTTCGATGAACGCTTTACCAGCTCGCAAGGAACGAGAACGCACTTTAGCCCGCGAGAGACAACGCTGACAGAGGCAGCGTCTGCTAGCGCGTTTCTTGATAAAAAATTGGCAGATCCCACGTGCAGTGGGAATCAAGGAAATGCGAAGCACGCATAAGGAACGTAAAATGGATTTGCATTGTTGCCTCGCTATACCGAGTTTGGCACATACGAAGTTAACGGCCACAAGAGCACTAAGACTGTGGCATGTAAACCATGCCGCTCATACACGCATGTCATGATTCTAACGTTATGACCTGCCATTTACGTTCGTCATGCAGTCGTGTTGTGACTTGGCAGCCCTTTAAGGAAACGAGTGGCATGTAGATCATGCCGCTAATGACATGCATGTCACGATTTTCATGTTATGACATGTGATTTATGATCGTCATGCAGTGATGTGCCAAACCAATTTTCGTATAGGCTCCGTGCAGTCGAGTTTTCCATGTGCGACATTAGCGCCAGAATGCACTGCCTGGCGGAGAGAAGAAGCGAAATTGGGCAGACTGTGACAGGGAAATACGTGAACGCGATGCGCGTCTCCAACTTTATAGCAGCAGCGACCGCCCGTCCCACCTATTTTCGTTTTATTTGCTTTGAGACGCGCGCTCCAAACCTGCGGCAAACTGTTCCAAAGGGCGACGCCGCGAGCGTTCGTGTGGTTCGCAGCACGCCCGGAAAGCAGCGAAGAAACGTGCGCGTCGCTGTCGCCTCGGTTTCCACCGTGCGCTACTGAGCCGTCCGACGAGAGCTACGTAGCGCCCTCTGGTCAGTAGACGGAGCCTATACATCCCATTAACGAAACGGCAGTATAGCGCCAGGACCATGGCATGTAAATCATGCCACTCATTACACGCGAGTCATGATTCTAATGTTATGACCTGTCATTTACGTTCGTCATGCTGTCGTGTTGTGCCATAGCAATTTTCGTATACATCCCATTAACGAAATGTCTGGCACGTAAATCATGCCGCCCCTGACATGCATGTTATGCTTTTCATGTTGTGACCTGTCATTCATGTTCGCCAGGCAGTCATGTTGTGGCATACGAATTTTCGTATACATCCCATGAACGAAACGGCCAGGAGAGCACCAAGACCGTCGCATGCAAATCATTTCACTCATGACATGCATGTCATGATTTTCGTGTTATGACCTGTCATTTATGTTCGCCATGCAGTCATATTGTGCCATACCAGATTTTGTATACATCCCATTAACGAGACGACCAGGAGGGCACCAAGACTGTGACATGTAAATCATCCCGGTCATGACACGCATGTCATGATTTTCATGTTATGACCTGCCATTTATGTTCGTCAGGCAGTCATGTTGTGCCATACCAATTTTCATGTACATCCCATTAGCGGGACGGCCAACAGAGCACTAAGAACGTGGCGTAAATCATGCCACTCATGACATGCATAACATGCTTTTCATGTTATGACCTGCCATTTATGTTCGTCAGGCAGTCATGTTGTGCCATACCAATTTTCACATAAATCCCATTAGCGAAACGGCCAGGAGAGCCCTAAGTCCGTGGCATGTAAATCATGCCGCTCATGACATGCATATCATGATCTTCATGTTATGACCTGTCATTTATGTTCGTCATGTAGCCATGATGTGGCATACCAATTTTCGTAAACATCCGATTAACGAAACGGCTAGGAGAACACAAAATCGTAGGCGGCTAGAGATAGATAGATAGATAGATAGATAGATAGATAGATAGATAGATAGATAGATAGATAGATAGATAGATAGATAGATAGGTACGCTCAAACTCGCCGAAGTTCGCTAAGAAATGCTTCGCATTTAAAAAGTAGAAATGAGGCTGGTCCCTCTTTCATAGGAATCTGTATAACACGAAAGTGAAACCTGTTTTCCCAAAGTTGTGGAATGCATAAGCGGCAATCTGGCGAATCGAGGGGCGGGAGATGGCTTGGGTACTGTGAGCGGGGAACACGCTAAATCTAGACATCAGCAGCACCTCGACACGGTACAGGTATTCTCGACAGTTGTACACGAAAGAAAGTTTCCGGGTGTCTCACAGTGCACTGGAAAAACTGAATTGCACGCGCCAGAACCCTGCGCAAGCCTGCCATTCACGAGGATCGCCCGCAAATGGTGACGCCTTGAAAGAGAAACCGAACGGGTTGTCAGCGGATCGGTTGGTGAAAACACAGCCGACTGCAACGAAAGGCCAATAATTTGCTTCTCTACGGCCGTAGTTGCGATCCTGGAGCATTGCGCGTCCGAACTAAACACACCTGGCCACGCAAGACAAATTTTAACGCGATAGCGTTACAGAGCTCGTTCCGCAGAAATACCGCCGTCGGTGTCGGTGCCTCCCCGCGTCTCGTGCGTGAGCGAAAAATCATCCGTGAGCTAAAAATAACAGCTCCAGAAATGCACAACTATGTCCATCTAGCGGAAGACATATCAAGCATTGTCTCGACTACCATGGCCTTCGAGACCTTGAGCGCGCCCGCCATCTCCGAGGTCATGCGACTACAGCAGAGCCTATAGTCGGGTACAATTTTAGAAGACAGGAGAGGCCCCGCCCAGATAACCGAAGCACAGCAGCCAATTGCCCCTCCGCGACTAAAGAAATAGTCTCGCTCAAAAAATTGTGACTGCTTCTAAAACGCGTATTTATGGGTATAAATAAGATTTGCGTATCTTGACGAGTGCTTTGGTAAAACCGTCATGACGAAAATGGCACAGCACATGCCGGATCGCGAGAAAAAAAAACTCCGCGCCTTCTGCAACGGTGTGCGTCGTCTACTACGAAGCAAGATCGGCGGGCCCGGGCGTGTACGACGAGAAACGCAAGGGCACAGTACACAAACACACCCGCCGCTCACAGTAGTTGGCAAACTCTCCTCGTTGTAACTTCACTTAGGAACAAAACAAGATACCATGGAACAAACACGCACGCTGTTAGTTTGCAGCGGTATGTCACCGCGGGATCCTGTTTCCAGACGAAACGCAGCGCAGCGTCTCCAATGTTCGCAGCAATCTCCCTTCGCCGGCTCACACCTCAGAAAAAACGCACGCGGCACAAATTGTGCATCATAAGCTCACAATAATATTTCCGGCACGACAGACCGCCACAAACAATTCGAATTCACTCTGGCGAAGTGAGACGCACACAACTGACGCGACTCGGCCCCGTTCGAAGCGAGGGCGGCCATGTTAGGCATGTTCTCCGTCGGCGGGGTCATGATGTCACCTGAAATTTGCGCCTACTGGTGGATGCTTGTGTGCACCCGCCTTTCAGTGGAAAATGCCGCTGCCTTCTAAAGTTGTACCCGACTATAGGACAGGGAACATATCAAGCAAACGGCCAATATTACGTAATGTGCTGCGATCTATGAGACATTGTGAAAAACAGGTCTCGACTACAGCAAAGCATATATGATTTCGCCGTTCCAGCACAGGGAAGTGGCCACACTACGCAGTCTTGCTCGTCGATGAGTGCCGGCGGCACACTCATGTCAAGTAGTGTTCCACAACCAACGAGCCAGAACGATGCTAACGTTCAAGCACGGGTGCACTACCCAGACTACTTTATCGAAAGAGGGAAGTGGCCAAACTACACAGTCCTGTTCATCGGCGTCTACTGGTGAGACATTCTCGTCAACTAGTGAACGAATAAGTCAGAACGACGCGGACTTTCAAGCACAAGCAGCTGGGTGCGCTACACAGTCTACCTTATCTGCTGCGACACTTCATGCAGCAACTGTGTCAAGTGTTGCTCAACGACGAAGGAGGCCACGCATGACCGAGGCGCAAAAGGTAGAGAGCAAAGCACGGCATGCTGAGGCTATGATGTGTGTGTGTAACAACACACATTAATAAGTATGCACTAAGTGGCATGCTGAGGCTATGCTGTGTCTGTGTAACAACAGACATTAATAAGTATGCACTAAGTGGTTGAAGGGCACACTAGGGGCCAGATTTCGCTATCGCGTTCAACTCTTAAAGTCGAAGCTTAAGGGTCCCACCAATTTTTGTAGCAGCCGCGAAAGTACTTTGCCCCTGGAACACGCCATCACGACGGCGCCACGCCCCTAACTTCCGCGACGGTCGAGGCGTCGAGGCGCGAACACTGCCAAAGCAATCACTGCCGGCGCGAATCAGCACACAGTCTGCTTAGCTCTATATATCGTTCCTAGATGGCGGTACCACCGCAGCGACGCTGAGCGAAGCAAGAGTGCAATATAAGGGAAGCGATGTTAATTTAAGAGTAATTTTCCTTGTTCAACACCACAGTTCACTGTACTAAACACCTTTGCTTTAACCAGACGACAATTAAATGCAACTTCTAATGGCTATAGTCAAGACATAAGACCAATCTGTTCGCTGTGTGAGCGATGTTGCGGTGGCGTATCGGTAGAACGTCCAACTCCTTTCGTCAAATCCCGGTTGAACATTGGTTCGAGTCCGCCTGCGTGGAGCTTTTTCACTACTTTCGTTACAGGAAGTACGACACTCATTTCTTGGCGGGCCCCGGCATAAAACACTTTCGTGTTAAAAAAATTCCCTCATCTCCAAGAAGTGAACCATGACGAGTGGGCGAAGCACTGGGGATCGTTCGGTGTTACCCTAAATCACCAGTGACATTACCCACTCATGCATGTAAATGAGTGGCAACGCGTGTGTATACACACGCATTGTCACCTATGCTCCCGGTCTTTATGGGGTTCCTGCACTACCATGTCGTAGACCATGCCGAGTTCCGGATTACTTTTAGTTAGCGCGCATGCTGTGAATCCTTATGGTGCAACTACGCACAAGAGACATCTCCCACCGGCACTACATTGCAGGTCAAGATCCAGTGCCTATATATATGGGGTGGCCACAATGTAATTGCTCGTTCCGTATTGTAAGATGCGTGCCTTGGCGGCGAAGCGCACGCGGGCATGAAGGGGCGAGGTAGACAGAACATTAGTAGAGAGGTGATCCAAGAGTCTCTCTGCTGTTGATATGGCATACCGGTGTCGGTAAGAGCAGCAAAAGGAAACGCACCATTAGAACGCGGCTCTTCAGGCGACTGCAAGAGGGACCGAGAGAGCGTGTCCGCGTCAGAGTAATTTTGATCCGACCAGCACACCGCGCAAAAAACAAATTCTTGCAAACGAACAGCCCAATATTCATTCAAGACGACCGCAAGGATCCATTAGCGAATCCAGCCAACACAGTGTGTGATAATCGGTCAGCACGCCAAACGTCTGGCCGCATAAGTAGGAAGGGAACTTCTTATTGCGTACAAAATATCGAGACAGACCTTTTCAGTCACTGAGTAGTTGGCTTGCGCCATGCTGAGGGAACAGCTAGCATAAGCGTCGACATACTCCGAAAAGCCGAGCGCTGCACCAAGGCCGACAACACAGAAGCCTGTGCTTTCCTTGGTTGGCGTACTCAGGTCGTAATGGCGCAGAATGGGTGGCGAGGTAAAATGTTCCCGTAATGTAGTAGAGGCGTCGCCACAAGCTTGAGTACAATTCGAAACGTCATCAAGGCCAGAGGGCCAGGAAGCAGCTTCGTAAGGGGTGTGATGATGCAGAGTTCCGGACAAAGGGACTAAAATGCGAGCATAAGCCCAAACACCTCCGCAGTTCTTTGCTTTGACGACAGTCGGTTTAGGAAACTCAGCAACGACCTGGAGTTTCTCAAGAGAAGGAAGAATTCCCGGCTCTCGACACGACATAACCTAGTATAATGTCATGTGGTCATGACGCACGCAACACTCAAGACGAAGCACGTAGGACTCAAGACGATGTCAGGCGAACTGTTTATTGGGCGAACTTGTGTTCAGCGAAACAGAGCCAATTAAAATGCACAGAAATAACGACGTGAACACTCATCGGTCGAAGGAAAGACTGACCAGCGGCACAATGCGTCGGCTTTTATGCACACGTCATAACGCGTTCTCGCATTGTCGATGAAAGTCCACAAAAGTCTTTCAAATGTGCGCGTCAGGCATGCAAAGTTTCAAGAATGGTCGACACGGTTCCCGAAGTTACATGCAAGATAAACGCGCCCTGCATTGCGCATTACAGAAAGTGATAACGACGCTCGCCGCAAACTATCAAAGCAAGCGCGCGATTCGCAGGAAGGTCACAACGGCGTTCACTTTAAACAAGCGAAAACAACCGCACGTGTCACTACCCCCTTCTGAAAAGCATCGTCCATATGCTAAGGACGGAACACGCAAGTGAGAGTACATGAAATAAATTAACAATACGTCACAGTTAATCAACACGCGTAATAAGGTTGCAGTCGTACCACGTGTACAACTTCGCGTCGTGCACGGCGCCGCTGAGATGACGTTACGCCGTCGGGCACGATCTCATAGTCCAGCTCACCACAACGTCGGAGTTCATTGTAGGGTCCAAAGTAGTGACGCAAGAGCTTCCCACACAGTCCGCATCGTCTTATTGGCGTCCAGACCCAGACGAGGTCGCCGGGTTGGTCTTCCGGTGTGGCGTCGTCGAAGGTTGTAGTGGCGCCTATCGACCGTCTGCTCGTTCTTGACACGAAAGTGAGCGAGTAGCCGAGCTTCTTCAGCGCGCTCCGAGTAGATGACAACGTTGAGGTCTTCTTGGCCGGTGCGACCAGGCATGGCGTCAAGCGTCGTTGTTGGGCTTCGTCCGTAGACTAGCTTGTATGGCGTAAGCTGCGTCGTTTCTTGCACGGCCGTGTTGTACATACCGAAGTATGGCGTCCCACGTCTTGTGTTCGACGTCGACGTACATGGCCAGCATGTCGGAGATGGCCTTATTTAGACGCTCGGTGAAGCCATTCGTCTGCGCCTGGGAGGCGGCGGCTCGGCGGTGGCTTGTGTGACTGTACCTCAAGATATCCTGAGATAGGTCAGCCGTAAAAGGCCGTACCTCTGTTGGTGATTAGGACCTCCGGGGCTCCGCGACTAAGGACGATGTTCTCAATGAAGAACTTGGCGACCTCGGCGACACTACCCTTTGGCAGGGACCTTGTTTCATCATAGCGTGTGAGGTACTCAGTCGCTACGACGGTCCATTTATTCCATGAAGTCGATGTCGGGAACGGCTCCAGTAAGTCATTGCCGATTTGCTCGAACTGTCGTCGAGGTGGTACGATGGGTTGCAGAAGTCCGGCTGGCCTGTCCGTAATGGACGATGCATGTCCCTACGTTATGGACGACGTCGGCAGTGAGGCCATTACGTAGGGATATTCTTGATAGTGTACGGGAAAAACCGAGGTGTCCGGCTGTTGCATCGTCGTGTAAAGCTTCCAGAACCTCCGGACGTAACGCTGAAGGGACCACGAGGAGGTGGCCGGCTCTGAGTGGCGAGAAGTTATTCTTCAGGAGGAGGTTGTTCCGCAGGAAAAATGAAGCAGCCCTCAGCGGAGTACTTGCGGCACAGCGGCGGTCTCGCCTTCCAGGTAGTCCATGAGGATCTTGAGCTCTGGGTCAGCCCGTTGGCGTTCCGCGAAGTCGTCGGTACTTATGGGTCCCAAGAAAGAGTCATCGTCCAGGACACCCTGGGGCTTTGGATCGACGGGGACGCGAGACAAGCTGTCGGCATTGGAGTGCTTTCGTCCGCTCTTCTAGACGACCATGATGTCAAATTCTTGAAGTCTAAGACTCCATCGTGCGAGGCGTCCTGATGAATCTTTTAAGATAGCTAGCCAACACAAGTCATCGCGGTCACTCAGACTTTGAAAGGCGTGTCGTACAGCTAAGGGCAGAACCTTGATGTAGCCCATATGATGGCAAGGCATTCCTTTTCTGTGGTGGAACAGTAGTCTTCCGCCTTCGAAAGTGACCGGCTTGCGTAGCTGATAACCCTTTCAAGTCCGTCGGTCCTCTATACGAGCACGACGCCGAGCCTGTGCTGCTTGCGTTCGTGTGAATTTCGGTGTCGGCTTCGACGAGGAAGCCGACACCGAAATTCACACGGACGCAAGCAGCACAGGCTCGGCGTCATGCTCGTGCAGAGTATTGGCGGCATTTGCAGGCGTCGCTTCAATTCCTTAAATGCCTCGACTTGCGGCGTTTCCCATTTGAAGTCGACGTCGGCCTTCCTGAGGTACGTCAGTGGCTCGTCAATCCGCGAAAAGTTCTTGACGAGGCTCCTGCAATAAGCACAGAGGCCATGAAATCGGCGTATGGCCTTCCTGTCGGTGGGCGGAGGGAAATCGGGAATCGTAGCTGTTTTCTGCGGATCAGCGTATACTGCCGACTCGCTAATAACGTGGCCCAGGACCAACAGCTCCTCGTATGAGAAACGGCACCTTTCTGGCTTCAGGCTAAGTCTGGAGGCTTTGATTACCTGAAGAACAGCTTCAAGGCGCGGGAGGTGTTCGTCAAAGCTGGAAGCAAATACGACTACGTCGTCCAAGTAGACGAGGCAAGTCTGCCACTTCAAGCCTGCCAGTACTGTGTCCATAACCCGATGGAACGTCGCAGGCTCTGAATAAAGAAAGATCAAAGGGCGTGGACTTAAACTCCAAAAGGCCGTCTGGTGTTAAGGCGGTCTTCTCTCGGTTTCTCTCGTCTATTTCCATTTGCCAGTAGCCGGTGTTGAGGTCCATCAACGAAAAATGCTTTGCGTTGTACAGCCCATCCAAGGCATTGTCTATCCATGGGAGAGGATGCACGTCTTTCTTCGTGATGTTTAAGCGAAGATAATCCACGCAAAAACGTAGGGTTTAATCCTTCTTCACTAACACCACGGGTGATGCCCACGGACACGTAGACGGCGAAATGTGATGTCGTCACGCAGAATTTGGTCGACTTGTTGCTTGATGGCCTCGCGTTCCTATGCCGAAACTCCGTAGGGTCTCTGATGGAGGGCAAGGGCATATTCGTCGGTTATGATGCGATGTTTCGCGAGAGGGGTCTGACGAAGCAACGATGACGACGAGAAGCAGTCCAAGCAGTCCTTGTATTGCTGGAGTAAGGCCTTGAGCTCTTTTTGTTGCTGCCTGAGAAGGCCTTCATTGATGTCGAAGGCGGGCGCACACACTGCGGTCGACGTTGGCAATCCCGGAGCATCGGTGAGGGCGAAGGCATTGCTTCCACAAATTAACTTAGGTGCGCTGCCGTCGTACCCCTATTCAGGTGCCTGCATTCGTTGCTGAAGTTCGTCACCATTACCTTGGCTTCGCCATTATGCAGCTTCGCTATGCGTCTTGTGACGCACTTCTGACGGTCTAGGAGCAAGTGCTGGTCCCCTTCGATCAAGCCTTGCAAGTTGGTAGGCGCTTTGGTGCCGGTGGAAATGACGCACGACAGAGGCGGGACGGTTACCTGCTCTTCTGTCACATTCAAGGCATGATAAGCGGCGTTGCTATCTGACGGCGTTGCATTATCTGTGGACAGCGCGATTGACCTGGATCTTAGGTCGGTGACTGCGCCGTACAGGAAATCCATGCCTAAAATGACGTCTCGCGAGCATTGCTCCAGGACCACAAAACTCACCGAATCGGTCTGGCTGCCAATTGCGACTCTTGCCGTGCAGGTTCCAGTTGGTGTTATAAGGTGGCCCCAGTTGGTGTAATAAGGTGGCCCCTGCTGTTCGGATATCTGGTCCTTCGCAGGCAGTCTTTAACTTCTTCAGCTTGGCGGCCAGGAAACCACTGATAACACAGCAGTTGGCGCCGGTATCGACTAAGGGGGTGAGGCTCTAGCCGTCGATAATCACGTCGAGGTTGCTTGTTCGTCGTCTGGCGTTCCGGTAAGGTCGGGGCATCGGATCATGGCTGCGTCGGCTTGCTCCGGCGCTGCTATGTCGCGTCGGCGGCAAGACTTTGTGATGAAGACTGATCAGGCGCCGTGCTGTGACTACGTAGGGAGGGTTCGTGCGTCGTGGTCGTCGTCGGCGGCGGCGGCGGCGGACGAGGATCATTGGCATTGCGTCGTGCAGCAACCGCACCTCCGTCGGTTGCTGCCTTTAGTTTCCCGGATAGGGGCTTGGAGATTGGCCCCGGGTGGGACCGGTGTACTGGCGGCGATCAGGGGAGACGTAGCTAGCGGCCAAGCGAAGGTGAACGGGATGGTCGTCGTCGTTGCCACTGCGCTCAGGCGATGTAGTCAGCGATGTCGCGAGGTCGCCCACCTGGGCGCTGACGCGGCGCGCTAACGTCGAAGCCACGCAGTCCCATCTCACGGTGATGGCAGTAGCGGTAGGTGTGCCCGGCCTCGCCACAGAGGTAACGTAGTGAGCGGTGGTTCGGGGTGCGCCAAACATCAGTTTTTCTCGACACGCGCTGGATTACTGGCGAGCGGGATGGCGTCGGAGGTGGCGGTGGTGGCTGGCGACGAAACTGCGGAGGTGTTGGGTCCTGGCGTGGGCGAGGAGTGGTGGCTGGTCGGCGTGCAACAGCAGCGTAGGTTATCGCCTCCGGTTGGGGCTGGGGTGGTTCGGGAACAGCCAGGTAGCGCTGCACTTCGTCGCGAACGATGTCTTTGAGGGAGGCGACTTGGGGCTCAGACGACGGGAACATCCGGCACAGTTCCTCACGAACAATAGCCCTTATAGTGCCGCGCACGTCGATGGGGCCGAGTTTTTGGACCTCTGCGATGTTTAGGGACATGCGCCGATTGTATGGGCGGGTGCGCATTTCAAAGGTCTTTTTAATGGTCGTCGCCTCGGAGAGGAACTCTTGTACCGTCTTCGGGGGTTTCTTATTAGTCCGGCGAAATGTTCCTGCTTAACTCCTCGCATGAGGAGGCGAACCTTCTTCTCGGACATGTCGGTGTCGGCGTGGCGGAAAAGTCGCGTCATACCCTCCGTAAAGATCGTTACGTTTTCATTCTGGAGCTGCACCCGAGTCTCCAGCAGTGATGCGGCTATTTCCTTACGCACGACGCTTGCAAAGGTTTGCAGGAAAGCCGCACGCAAATTGTCCCGGGTTCGAAGCGTTCACATCTCGGTTCTCGAACCAAGTCCTTGCGGTGTCTTCCAAGTAGAAATAGAAACAAGGCGCAGCTTATCGTCGGGGTCCCACTTGTTAATGGCTGCGACGCCGTCGTAGATGTCCAGCCTGCTTTCCGGGTGCTCGTATGACGATCCGCGGAAAGTAGGCGGCTCTTTGGGTTGGGGCACGGTCATAGTTGCCGGAGACCTTGCTTCTGTCATCATGGATGCTGGTTTCGTTGTAGCCCTTGTCTTGTCCTTGTCGGGAAGCGGCTGGTATTCTGGCTTGCTTTCGGCGGCTAGCTCTAAGTACTGGGTTGGATTTTTCCTCCTGGCGGCGTGGGCTTGGCTCATGGTTGGACGGGGGCGTGTGGTACATGGACCGAGAGGCACCTCCACCAGATATCACGTAGTCGTGACGCACGCGGAACTCAAGATGAAGCACGCAGAACTCAACACGATGTCAGGCGAACTGGCCCAGCAAAAGAAAGCCAATGACAATGCACAGCAATAGCGGCGTGAACAGTCGTCGGTCGACGGAGAGACTGACTAGCGGCGCAATGCGTCGGCTTTTATACACACGTCACAACGCATTCTCGCATTGTCTCTGAAATTCCAGAAGTCACTTAAATGTGCGCGTCAGCCATGCAAAGTTTCAAGAATGGTCGACACGGTTCCCAAAGTGTCATGAAAAATAAACGCCGTGTGCGTTGCTCGTAACAGAAAGTGATAATGGTGCTACTGCAAACAATCAAAGAAAGCGCGCGATTCACGGGAAGGTGATAACGGCGTTCTCTTTAAACAAATGAAAACAACCGCACGTGTCAATAATAAGCTGGTGGGCCCGCAGTTGCACTTCTTGAGGTTGCGTTGAAGGTTGGTGTAGGCAAGGCACTGGTGTATTGTTCGCCGACAGGAAATATGTGCCGCAAAATATGGGGCAAACATGACGACGTCATCTACATAAGAAAAACATATCTGCCATTTTAGACCCCGTATAAGATGCCGACCATCATTAGCTCAAATGTTGCCGGCGCACTGCAAAGTCCGAATGACATTAGTGGGAATTTCTACACGCCATCCACAGAGAAGAACGCTGTCTTGAACCGATCACACTCTGCTGTCGGGACTCGCCAACAACCTGATCGTAAATCGAGTGAAGAAAAAAATTCAGCGCCTCGTACGCAATCGAGAGCGTCATCGATACGAGTGAAAGGGTACACATCTGTTCTAATAACTTTGTTGAGGCGCTGGTGACCCACGCAGAATCTAATGGAGCAGTCTTTTTTCTTGACCAGCACAAACATGGGATTACCAAGGACTACAAGAAGGCTTGATGATGCCACACTGAAGCTATTTGTTAATTTTCAGGGTAATTATACCAGCAATGGGCCGTCCAGCAGGCCCACGAAGCGGCCGCCAGATACTCCGGTCGGTCCCTACGTGGGAGATGCCCGCTACGCGCTAAGCGCGCCCTGCAGGACAAATAAAGTTTTTCCATTCCATTCCATTATACGACGCTGTACTGGTGACACCCTGCAGGGGCTTTTGCGCAAAGGGTTGTTGGTGGCAATGTCAGTTCTGTGAACAATGGCGTCCGTTAGATCTAAGGACGCTTCGGGTAAATCAAACAAACTTCGAAAGTCGTTGAAAAGGGCAAGCTGCTGCGCGCGTTGGTCCGCAACGAGGTTGCCATCAGTGGAACGGAGAAATACGTCGGAGGACACTGCTTTGGCCGCAGGGAGAGTTATCAACGCATTCAGATGACAGAGCAATCAAACAGGCATTGAAAGAGGAATCAGCGGGGCTTCGTTATTTAACCTTCCGTAATCTGGCCGCCTTCTTCCTTTGGGCGAATGATGATAAGAAATGCATAGGCGGACACCAATGTCTCAGTTACATTTGCATGTAATGTCTCTTCACCCAGTTCTTTAGCTACGCCTTCCTACGGAAAAATTAGTACGGTTTCAGCCTTTTTCGGGGTGAAGTGTCACAAAACTTCGCGCATTTTCGTTAGGATGTCCGTCCAGGCCTGCATACCAGATCGCGGTAGAGTACACTCTTAGTCAAGTCCCGCATGACGTCCTGAACATAAACGGCACATTTCCACTCAGTCGCAATGTGCCGCATATAAGAGGGCTTTCGAACTCCGCTAAGCGTGACAAACCATGGGGCGGCAGGCTGGGGCCCCATGTATGCGGCTCCGAGAGCACGCAACGTTTGTATGCGGCCCATGGTTGTATGCGGCCCATGTATGTGGCCCAACGTTAGTTTTGGCGCGAAAAAGGATGCCGGTGCCGCTGCGACGTCGGCGAAGTCTCTCCACGCGAGGAGGAGGCCATCAGCATTGAGCGCATTCCCTCCCTTATCAGACCTTCCCACTAGTCATCTCTCCCTCACTCGCGAAACGAACGGAACGGCTGGAACGACAGCCGGCGGTTTCTGCCGCCTCCGCTCTTCGTCCGGTGTTTTGTTCCAACGTTGAGTGTTGTTACGCCATTTTCTGAAAGTTCGTGGTTTTTGTTGGTTTGTTGACGTGCTTCACCGCCTCATGCATTGATGCCGTGCCGCTGAAGTTGCGTGAAATCCTTGTGCGACTTAGTCAACTTAGTGTTTTGCGTGAAGATGTACTACGCAGTACAGACATGAAAGGCGCTGCGAGGGGAGCCTGCAACCAAGAGAACCAGTGGCATCGCGGCGGATACGCGATGCCAGTGATACCGCCTTATCGGCCACAGACAGCCGTGAGCCGGGCGTGCCCGCTGAGAAACGCCTGGCTTGAGGTGTCGTTGTGCGCAACTTTAAGCCACATGCTTCGGCCGCAGCACCATGAATCACGTCTCACTGGGTAAGTTTCGATTCTTGTAAAACAGGGTCGGTGAAAGTGTGCGTCTTTTACTGCGTGGACCTGTTCATGAAATTAGCGCGTTCCTGGTCAACTTCGCGTCATATAAATGTGGCTCTTGCGTTGAGAAGCCGCGGGGAAAGCATTATTAGCATGGTGGCTCTCGCTTAATGCATGCATTCATAGACCGTTTTTTGCGGCGGTCCACCAGCCAAGTTAATGTAGTTTATTCAGCTTAATAGAAGACGTAAAGGTTGGTGACGCTCTGTAAAATGCGTAGTTTAGGCCGGCAATTTTATTTGGACAGAAATCGAATCTGTGGTTATTGTTTGAGTTCGCGACTCGGGAACGTCGCTAAACATTCCTTACATCAAATTATACAGTACTTCTAAATGCGAAAATATATTTATCCTTCTACAAAGCGGCGTTATTTATAGTAAGAAAGACTGCAAAATTAACGCATGGTGACGCCACCTTGCATTTGCCACACAAGGAGTATTTGAAAAGATGCGACATACGTACTAGCCTTAAGCAGACCGCCCATCGTATACCATCTGTGCGCACGAAATAATTCATTTTGAGTTGCTGAAGTGAAATGATGCCATCCGTTTTAATATATGTCCATGACTCAGCGCTCCTTTAGATGCGAAATCTTTTTAATTAAAACATTCCTTGCGCACGGTGGTTTCTTTTCTTGGTTCTGAAAGCAGTATATGTTGAAGACTAATGCCTGTCATTCTCACGCAGGACAACCAAAGGCATTTACGGCAACCCACCAAATCAAGCAGAAGCACCTGCACATCTCACTGGAGGTGAGAGTCTTGTCAGGCGACAAAAGTATATTTAGTTTGTGCTGCATATAAAAAAAATTGTTCATCATGTCCTACAAACTATACTTCAGAGGGTAAATGGCTTCTTTTCAGGGGACCGCAAATAACTGTTCAATTGTAGCATTCACCCCATGCCAATGTGCAGGGCCGAGCCCACTGTCAGAATCCACAGGTATCTAACAGATGGAGTAGGTCAAGCATTTATCACCTAACTGCTGCTAAGAATCCTGTTCGGATACTCGTGTCTTGCTTCCCCTTGCAAAGTGCAACTCCTAGAGTAAAGAGTATAAGTCACAGATTCCCATTTTTGGGCAGGTGTATATTGCATAGCTACATCAAATAATATATAATTGCACACACACCTGTACAAACTGCCAGACAAACTGCTTGAGACTGGGTGCATCTGAATGTGGTTGTGTTCAAAGTGAATGTGAATGCACAAATAAACTGCCTTGAAATTCACACAGCACATTTACTCGTTTATGAGGCAACATTAATGTTATGTGTATGTTGATTAATTCCATTTAGAAGGTGGAATAAATCAGCTTTATATTCAAGTATGCATTTCTATGAAGCCTTTCACAATTAGCTGTCTCATTAAATGAAAAGTTTGTTAATGATAGCTGCATTGAATCACGAGCGTTAATGACAGTTATTATGCTGTCTGCCTTGTTTTCTGCCACTTTTGCGCCCTCTGAGAGCTGGCATTTTTACTGTCTGGTTCCCTTCACTGTGCCCTTGCCAGCACACCTTATACGATCTTTCATTAGGTGTACCCACCAACTACCTCATTATTTCAGCGTTTAAAGTGGCTATTCAGCGTTTAAAGTTTCATAATTCTTGGCAGCCCCTAACGTTGAACTCTTTTTATTGTTTCTGCAGAGTTCACCTGTTCGAGATGACAATGGATAAAGGAACAACGGTAATGGCACAGCTGACGTTCAGGACAATGACTGATGAAGCCATGGATCACCTATGCCAAGCATGGGAAATGATCAATGAAATATGCACCCACTTGATAAAGATGGTCACTTATAACTTCATTGATTGACCTAACGCTAGAACTTTGGAGTGCCATTTTGTTTTAACCCACACAAGTGTTTTAATCTGTGTTCTATCTCTAGTGCAAGAGTACTGCTATCCTACCTATAAGTATTTCTAACCTGTTTTGTTCCTGCCATAAAATCTTGAGCAAGCGTATCGCTCCCTTTTTCGGGATATTCAAAATTGATGCTATTCTCCGAGCAAGCGCTTCCGCCCCGTTTTAAGCCCTGTTTACCACCGATCACAAGAACTTTTCAAGAAGTTCCACAATAAATTATCAGAAAAATAAATTTTTTAACTGCATTTTTCCCAATGCCTGACAATAGCGGCACCACAGCTTCATACTCATGTGCATAGCCAGCCATGACTACAGGTTGGAGGTGATAGCCTTTATGAGTTGCCATTTTCATAGGACTAGAGTGAGCTAGAATAGTTCTAGGTTGCTCTAATCAAGCGGATGGATGTGAGCTGCATCAGTTCCAAGTGTCAGTTTAATGTTCGGGGCTGCTCGAACCCACAGGCCTGCAATTTGTGCGTCTGGCTTCGAGGAGTCGTTTGGCAGCTTCAAGAACAATGACATCAAATAAAAGCAGTAAATGCACCTATTCTACAGGTATTCATGAAAAGACCTATTCTTTGTTCTTTACCTCTGGCAGTACTGCTGCCATTCTGAATTTGGGCTCATGACCCAGCAAGGCCCCCTCCCCATAAATTTATCGAATTATTTCTCGCAAGGGGAGGGGACCACTTGCTCAGGATTTTATGGTAGTCCTTCGGCAGTGCAGCTTTCGCACTTGTGCCATGTATTTAAAGATTCGAACCACATTTGACATTGTCCGCGGCTCTTGAATGTCCTTGCTGTAAGTGCTGTGCTGTTTGGTAAAGCCATACTGTGATGCAAGTTTATGCTCACATCGCCAACTTGATCAAATTGTCAAATGAGTAAGAGGAGGAGGGGGAGGGGGGGGGGCTACACATGCTTTCGAAGTGGAGTGGGACATAGAAGGTAGACTGATTTGAAGGGACATTGCGGGGAAAGTCTCGTAACATGTATTCTGACCTCACCTCGAAATGCCTTCCACTCGTCTGCCGCTGTTTGCAGTTGGCGCTTATAAGGTTATGTGTTGCTACATCCGGCACTGTGGAACTTTCAGTTTGTACAGTACTCTTCATCCATTCAAGCGCAGTGACATTAACCTTGCTGTATTCTTGACTTCTCATTGTGTCGAGAAGGAATGCCCTCAACATGTCGGGAACGAAATGTGCCTTTCCTATTCAACGTTTAGCTGTGGTCTGTAAATGCTTTACATTGTATCAGGATCTGCATTTGTCATGGCCCCTTATCAAGCGGTTTGTTGATGAAGGACTGCCGTAGATTGTGATCCATTAATGCATTTGTGTTTTGACCAAATGCATACTAGTGAAACTTCTGAAGTGCAAATACAATTTCCAACATTTCCTACTCCATGCACATATCTGGCTTCTGTTGGTGCAAGCACTGGGCTGACATAGATAACAGGGAATGTTCTTGTAGAATTGCTGCTCGTAGGCACTTCCCATTTGCATCGCACTGGATTGAGAACTTTGTTTTAATCAGGAAGAAGGCCAGGACCAGTGTTGCTTGATGCATTCAAAAACTCCTGCATTTTTTTTTCTTTTTACCGCGCCCACTTGCTATTCTTACTCAGTATTCTAACTGCCTTCATTACTGCTGACATGATTGGTGAAAATTTAGTGCTGTAATTTATCGTGCCAAATTGAGGGAGTGCGTTATATGTAATGCACTCCCTTACCAGAGGAGGATTGGCCACCCTCGTGCAGTAACAGCCACAACCTCCCATAGGTGTGCCAATAATAGTGTGTCCTGTGCAAAATAAGAGCGCTTTCATTGTTGTTGGACTAGCTGCTAAAGATTATCGATAAGCAGAATAACATTCCATCAACATTCTTTGTTCTCATGGACTCCTTTTGTGTCTTATTCTTTCTCTTAACTAAAGAGTGCAATTTCTTTTATTCCTGACTAGCAAGGTTTTTGACAACCTCCCCAGCTTTCAAGTATGTTTTTTTTTTACCTTTACCGCGTATTTGACAGTGTTGTTTCCCTACAACATGGACACACACACGCACACCTTTTGGCTGAGTTTTTTCAATAGCGTATATAACATTGACAATCCATTTTCTGATTGATTGTGCATGCAGTGTTTAGGAAAAATTCTGTTATGACAATATTTTTACCTTGGATATCTTTTATTGTGCATGTAGGGACTGTTATGGATAAAGTAGGCATGTGATGGCAGCTCAAAACAGTGCCGTAGACACAACAACAATAGGAATATTCAACAGGAACAACATCGTTACTGTGTTGTCTATTTATTCTTACTTTTGCGTGCATTTCTGTCGTACTATTTTGAGTTTTCATCGTTTACCGTACGAACTCCCGAATGGTAGCTCTTATGGAGTAAGCATACAGCTGCGCATGCACTTTATGCCCGGGTGATGTAGCTTGTTTGAACTTTTCATGTGAGCCGTAAAAAACAATGTAGCCCTCTCAGTGTGAAGGCCTGATGAAGCACATTCCACTTCATTATGGATTAATTCTGGTCAAATATCAGTGAGACTCCTGAGGCATAACAAAACAGTGGGTCTCCTCCAATTATATTTTTATCCCTTGCTTTTATTTTTCCCTTTTAATTATTTATCTCTTGTTTTTTAGCTCGCATGTTGTCAAGAGTGCAGGATTCACTTGCACATTTAAAAATACAGTATTGATCATTTGTACATTTGGAAACGCAGTATTGGTTATAGGTTGTGTGTTTTTTTTATTTGTGATTGAAAATAAGATCTTTAAAACCGGAAAAGTGTATGCTGAATGTTTGTGCAAGCTTACTCACCACAAAAACAGAGGTAAGTCGTGTGCTGTGTGAAAAGGCAAGCTACGCAAAAGCTTTATAGCTTTGCAGTGCAATGATTTTTAATTATAGCTAGTGATGACACCGGCAAGAATTCGTCCATTCTGAAGAAGAGTTGACATCAGCTGCTGTACTAGCAAAATCTGACATTGCATGACAGTTGATATTTAAACAGGGATGCACTTAAGCTCCATGTTGAGCATAAGGAAGGCCGACTGGGATGCATTGTAAAGCTAAACTTTCAAGCACCTACCATGTGTGAGAAGCGTGTTTAATTTGCGGCTTTTTGCACATTATGACACCTATTCAGTATAAGAAAGATTCTGCCCAAGTACCTATATAGTGTGTATTGATATGTCGCGTCTCGTGATCCGAATCTAGCAGGAGGCTTACACTGATTGCAGATTGTTAGGACACGCGATTTTTTCCCTTGAAACCAACATCGCTGTGTGAGTTCAGTCTATTTCAGCGTTTACTGTACTTTATAAACTGTCGCTAGGCCGAAAGCATGTTCAACTGGATGCTTCGGTCACACCTCGTACTCGTCGTAGCCAAACTGAGAATCGTTTTCACCATCGACAACGCGCGGAATATGAGAACAACATTCGACCGGCCGTTCTCCCCAACACGGGGCCTCCGCCGGATAGCTCATCTCCGTTGCCAGGCTTTCTCGCTTAATTACCGGAGTGTGCAATTCTCTCTGTGCGAAGTGTTTCTTCTTTGTTTGTTTTGTACCTTCCTCGCGCGGCTCGATGGAAGCTGGCGCGTCGCTGTACATG
>CM023482.1:47528325-47569876 GCA_013339685.2 Hyalomma asiaticum
GAAAGCCGCCGCCGTGTACTAGGAACTACGATGTCAGATACACCGAATGCAAAAAACAAGTCATCTACCAGATACGTCTGACATGTGGCCGAGTTTACATCGGACGGACGAGACGATGCTTCAATGATAATCTGACCTCAGAACTAACGCCTTAGGGGTTCAAATGACGCCAATGCATTTTTTGCACCCCTAAGGTATTAACTCAGTGGTTCTGAAGGTGTCAACGGGATAATAATTTTGGGGGGCACCCACGATCCACGGACGTCGACCCTGCCTTATGGTGGTAGCTGCGACCTGCTATGTTACCAGCTGCACCGTAAGGTTTAGGGTGCTGCAGAGGGGGGTTAGTGCCAGCCCAGCTGAATACTTTCGTCCTAGGAAGAAGTGCTGGTGTCGCACTTGCGTGGAACTTTTCTTTCTGGTGGGTCAAAGCACCAGCATTGAGTGCAACAAAGCAATAGTGCAGTAAGGTAGGCACACAGTTGTCTGCAAAGGCTTCATCAATCTTAGCATTTAGGTCACAATTAGTTGTCATGCATACCAAAATCAATGTAGGTTGTACTTTGTATGGTATGAAGCAAATCTAGCAAAAACAATAGTGACATATCTTGCTACAGTTAAGGATAGAAAGTTTCTTGGCAAGCGGCCTAACAAGGAGGCCCCACTGCCAATGATCATGACGTCAACATTTTATTCAACATTTCATTGAGAAACTAACTTATTGTAGCTTAAAAAAAGAGAAATGCGAGAAAAATAAAACCACAAATATTCAAAAGGAACTGCAGAAGAAATAATTTAAATATATCTGTAACTTATTAACGACTAGAGGTTTACAGAAAGAGCACTAGTAACAATAATCAAGAGCCAAAGAACTATGCACTTTTCAGCATGAGAGCAGCGCATCCTGTTATATGAGCACAGACAGTATAATGGATGACTGTGTGATAGCCGCTTTCAATCATGTCATGCAATATCTTCACCACATAAAATCAATGAGTTTGAACAAAAAGAGTCAAATATGACCCAGGTATCAAAGTGAAAACTTGCCTAGGACATTAGCTGATGTAAAGAGGCAAGCTTCAAAAGACCACCAAAAGCATCAATCAAGTGACGATGAATACTGACCAAAGTGACCTTCAAAGAAAATATCGCATGAAATATTAACATAATCGGTATAATGAGCAACATCACAATGCAGTGCAAAATCTGTCACAGCGAGGAACGTTACATCGAAGCAACCTCAGTTTAATAATGAAGCTACATACTCGCGTACTTGAAGTCCAATGCACTGGAGATAGGTAGAGAGGGTGACCTGATCTAGTACGCCCCGGCCTTCTACTCTACTTCGGGGACAGCGCAACAGGGGAAGAAGAGTGATGAAGCATGATGGTGGGGATAAGAATGAGTGATCCGTATATACATAATAAGACATGACTGCTTGCGCAAAGGGGACATGGACGCCAGTAATCATATTTCATTACGCTTGATACGAACTAGCCCAACTTATGGCAGCTATTTACTTCTGCAAAACAACGTGCTGTGGCGCGGAAAATGTCGACTCGGCTCTCTTGACATAAACACTGGTAATAGTCGAACCCCAGCACGCGTAACTGGGACCTCGCCTCTACTTGAAAAGTGACAGGGGCCGCCATTAGTCGGACGAATATACTGGTCAGGGAAAGGCACTCGAGGATTATGATAAAGGTCTAATAGTCGCATAATGGAAAGAAGCCACTTTAGTTGCATATAAGTTTAATAGTCGCTTTTCATAATCCGCAACTTTGCCCAGTGGTACCGAACGTCTAGCATCCAGTCCATTTCTATTGAAAAAATGACCTTGTAGCATTTGGCAATTCTGTATGGTCGCCTATTTCGGGTGAAATACAGCTTTCATCTATTGCTTGTACTCCCATATCAGCCAGCCTAGTGGCCGCCGTCTACTGCTGTGGCGCGAATGGGGGACAGTCGCGACATACTATGTGCTCTAGTCTCTGATACATTAGACAGCGCCCACAGTTCGAGATGTACACGTGACTGACGAGGTGCGCGTAGTGCCGAGTTAGATCGGCGACCTGGTGAAACCTTCGCAGTGTACTGGCACCGCTGCCATTTATTCTATCCGGGAGGAAAAACTCGTGTCAGTCTATTTGCCGCAGATGCCTGCATTAGTCGGCGCACTCACTCATGAGTGCAATGACTCGCACTCACTCGCACTCATTTCATAGACGTGAGTGCGAGTGAGTGCCAGTGAGTGTGAGTGGAGGTTCATGAGTGCACTGACCCGCACTCACTCGCACTCATTTCATAGACGTGAGTGCGAGTGAGTGCCAGTGAGTGTGAGTGGAGGTGAGTGCGAGTGCGAGAGAGTGCCAGTGAGTGTGAGTGGAGGTGAGTGCGAGTGCAAGTGAGTGCCATTGAGTGTGAGTGGAAGTGAGTTCGAGTGCGAGTGAGTGCAAGTGAGTGTGAGTGGAAGTGAGTGAGAGTGCGAGTGAGTGCTAATGAGTGTGAGTGGAGGTGAGTGCGAGTGCGAGTGAGTGCTTGTGAGTGTGAGTGCAAGTGAGTGCGAGTGCGAGTGAGTGCCAGTGAGTGTGAGTGGAAGTGAGCGCGAGTGAGTGTGATGGAGGTGAGTGCGAGTGCGAGTGAGTGCAAATGAGTGTGAGTGGAAGTGAGTGCGAGTGAGTGCAAGTTAGTGTGAGTGGAGGTGAGTGCGAGTGCGAGTGAGTGCGGATGCTGGAAAAATTAGGGTGAGTGACTGTGAGTGAGTGTTCTCCTACATTGCCGACCTATGCCTGTCGGGCTGATGCAGTGTAATCTGCAGCCCGTCGAAGCAACTCCCCGACCGTTCCAGCGTATCGGTATGGACTTACTGATGCCGTTCTCGACGTTGACCTCCGGTTGTAAACGAATCCTTGTAGCAAGTGACTCCCTTACCCCCCACACCGAAACAAGGCCTTGCCCAAAGGCTGTACCGCCGAGGCAGCCAAGCTCATCCAGATAATCTTCCTGTGTCAGGTCGCCCCTGTGCTTATCGTACATGCTGCTACGGGAATGGTGTCTACCGTTCTACAAACTTATCATGCCCGACGCGCATGTTTGAGTGTTTTCTGCATCAGGGATACTACCAAAACGCACTGCGACGAATGTATAAAAAGCCGCGGATTTCACCCCTGGTAAGTTTTCACCGTCGGCCGAGGACTGGTAACGTTGCTATCGTCTTGATCTGCTTTGCTTTTCTTTGGTGAACATACTTTGCCGCAATGAACAGTTCGACTGTGAACACTATCAAGCCTGGAATTTGTGGGGTTTAACGTCCCAAAACTAGCTGTGATTATGAGAGACGCCGTAGTAGAGGGCTCCGGAAATTTCGGCCACCTGGGGTTCTTTAACTTGCACTGACATCGCACACTACACGGGCCTGAACATTTCGCCTCCAGCGAAATGCAGCCGCCGCGGCCGGGATTCGATCCCGCGACCCTGGCACGTGCAGTCGAGTACCATAGCCAATAGACTACCGTGGCGGGGGAAACCTGGAGTGTCTTTCAAAGTCATGTCCACGTGAGAACATGAATATGGTTGCTGTTCCTTGTTTCCTCCAGCAAAGTGTCTCTGTACAGCTTTTGTTTTAAATCTCGCAGCGTGTGCGATATTCATGGACATGCTGAGAGGTATACAAAGACGCCTCATGTCCTTCCTCGTCAGCCTTTGCCCTCTGCCTCAACGCGTATTATTCGCTTCCGTGCACGCGCATCTGGGGCGGTGCTGCGATATCGTACTGGTAAGCGAAGTCGGAAGCATGACACTCAAAAGCACGTAGTAATCACTTTTGTAATATCAGCTCATTGGAGGCTACCACCGATTGACCGGTGTCGCTGAAGCATCATGCTCAGAGAAGCGAAAATATCAGGAGTCTGTGTACCCGGGTTGTCATTGCATACCGCCAGTGCACGGTATTCCTCTTTGATCTCTTCCATTCCCTTTCGCCTAGCTGCTTAGCAGTGCTAAAGACACGGGTTGCAGAAATTTGCGTCATTTTCTTTGCAGAACACTGTCATCATCAGTCATCATTCGGAGAAAAACGCAGCTGCGTGCGTTGTCTTTCACGTCGTGTCACCATGTAGCGCCTCATTGCCCACATAATGCAGCAATAGCCAGACCAGCAGCGTTTCCACGCTGGCTAGTGTGGTGACACCAAATAACAAAAGTGCTGGCAAAGATGTCGACGTGTTAATGTCGTGCAAGTTGACGTGCATAAGGCCGCTGGCTAGCGGCATGTGGAGCTGCATGAATAATGGAGCTTCTTCTGTGAGGAAACCTTGAACTTTCTTGTTATATCGATTCGTATGACAAGATGTTCAGCCCCATTTTTTTCCTCTCTATCATTATGTCGCTATTTGTTCCTTTGTGTGATGATATACGTGGTATAAGGGTGGCACCAAAACTGAGTGACGCCGGAGTAGACGAAGAGGAACCAGCGCGAACACGCGGCGTCAGAGCGCGTGCCAACGTTCGAGGCTGTCCAGCGTTCGAGCAATACGGTTCTCGGCTGGACGTCCGGTCCGGGGAATGTGGCGACGTCCTCTCGGAGTTGGTCTGTGCCTGCTTTCCGGCTGGGTGGCTGACCCAGAGACCAGGAGAAGACTCTGGTGTTTGGGCTGCCGTCCCTGACAGCTGACTGACCCACGAACTGTACTCCGGCTGGGTCACTGGCCTAGCGACAAGGCAAGGTAGCGCTGTTCAGGTTTGCGCTCCAGACAGCTGATCCAGTCGGGGACTGGCTGTGTTCCGGCTGGGTGACTGGCCCAGGGCCTATCGGCGGCGCAGCCGTTCTGGTTGCTTTCCCATGCAGCTGAATCGGTTCAGCTGAGTTGCCGGGTGGCTGGACCCGCCTATATTGTGCTGAAAGCTACCAGGCTGGCTCGTACTACCGCTGCTGCATGACGAATTCGCGCTGTGACGTGTGCCGACACATGTTGACATTGTTGACAAGCCAGCCATCGCATCGGACCGAAGTTCGCGCCGACAGTCTACCACAGAAAAAAAAGCACGGCGAGAGTCATTGCTTATATATTTAGTGAGACATTTATTGCCGTTAAAGACGTCATGTTTTAGCCAGTTTTCTGTTGATATCTTATTAAGAGTTGTTTAGCTATTTGTCTCTAAATAGCGTATAAAGAGTAGCTGTTTCGTGTGTGTATACTCGTGGCTTGACTTTGTTCTTTTGACGACCGCTCTTGGGCCCACACCCTCACATACCCCCTTTCCATCAGATTTTCCTTGTCTCAGGCTGCCTGGCCTTCTATCCCAGTAGAGAACCTGACGCTAAAATTGAGTGGTAGTTTATCGATGGGCATCTCGACGTAGAGGCCCGTGCACTTGTTTCTATCTTAATTTCTTTTTTTTTCTTTCCGTAGAAAAATCAAAGGCCTTCATGTGCTATGCGCGCTGATATCCACAAGGCTGCGGACGGCGCTTCTTGCTCTCCGCCGCGCGTTCACCGGGACTTTGAGTGTTCGTCCTGGAAGTCGTTAAAATAGCCGCTGTGAAAGCACGCAAGTGCTGCGAATGATCCGGTGTCCATCATGTTTTGTGAAAGATGTCGGCTTTTTACTCAGTAGACTTTGTGAGCAAACCAGAGATATTGACTAGGGAGTTGTTTCACTTGTACTATTGCAGTATGGTGTCGTGAGACATACGTGCTGCAAAGCGAACAGCTCATGTCGCATGCCAGTTTTAGAACTGTGCCTCTTGTCACGCAAGTTTCCTCGACCCAAGCCTATATGTTCTGGCGCAAGTTTGCAAAGTTGTTTTTAATATTCTAAATGGACAGGCATTTAAACAAATATGTAGAACACAAATGTGGAAGGGTTACAACACATCACGGAACCAAGGGACACCAAACGTACAAGTCACAAGTTTATGCATTACAAGAGAGAAAAGAATGACAGCTCCGCTAACGTGAAACCTAGGAGCTGCGAACCCTGCAGTGATGCGCCCGTGTTCCCCACAGGAACTCGTCAATCACTGCTAGTGGGCTTTCTTTGCGATGGCCCCGCCGATGGCAATGATAGACGCTCACAACTCGTGCTGACTAACGGACATTCATTGAACTCACTTCTGACACATCAATCTCGCACATACATTGTCTAACGGAACCGCCTCCAGGATCAACCCACATGTGTGCACACTGTCTGACTCCACAGACTCACCATGACGCGCGCATTAGCGTGACAATACGCCTCGATCTAAAGTTTCTTGATTGTGGTACCACGTGTACGAACGCAGAGTGCAGTAGAGGTGAGGCAATGTGAATTTACGACTAATTTTACTGGCTAAATATCTCTGACTTAACTGTACGCGGCTTGGACGCAAAATTGTAAAGTGGCTCAGTATAGCAATAAGGCCCGTTTGCTCAATGTGTCACATATGTGTCGGCGGTGTGCGGCGTAATTGCTGCACTTTCCTGTTTACTTCTCGGATCATCGTCTTGTTCAGTATAACGTTGGATTCAGTCAGAAGAACGACAAATTTTATTGGTGCTTACGGAAACCTAACGGAAGGTTGCTTCATGACGTTTTACCAGCTAGGTTATTGAGGACATTAACAATATTATGCTGGCTGACGACTGCAATGTTGTTGAACATTGGGAGCATTTAAACTAACACAAAAAATCAAAGCCATCTGGAGATCCAGCGCTTTCAAGGTATGAGGAAAAACTAAAGGAGAAGCAACTCAGGAAATGCTTGAGGTATTGATCGCACTTGAACGTACAGGGCCAGGAGCACACAAAGGTTATATACGAATTATAAAGCAGAAAATTGAAACGTTCGAACAGGAAAACTCCGGAAGACAGCTCATTCGAGCTAGAGCATAGGCGCGGGCAATGGGTGCGACGCTTGTAAACCCGCGCTTCGAACCTACAAGGCACATATGCGTCAGCATTCTATGGAAGTAACAGAGAAAAATGATACAGAACTAAATTGTAGCGCCACTATTACAAACGCCTTTCTTCGTTACTTAGAGGGGTCTCTTTGCCGCTGCATCAGTGAACGCTGAAAAGTTCAAAGGCGCCTTCCTAGGGCGGGTGCCGCAGGTGTCTGGCGAAACACAGGAGGGCTTACAGGCTCCTATAGCAATCATTAAAATTGTAGAAGCCATAGGGAGTCTTACTGCCGTCTAGCCCAGGAAAAGTCACCTGGACCAAGTGGCCTCGGAGCAGCATGCTACAGAACATGTAAAGAACTATCCCCCATGTTACAAGCCGCGCTTGAAGAAGGATACGCAACCAACTTTTACCACCGTAATTTGCAGATTCGCACATGATTATTACCCGAAAGACCGAGGAAAAGGAGATTCTGAAATTAGTTACGTCATACAGATCCACCTTGCTAACACCATTTACATGATACTCATGAAAGTTTTGACAGAACACAATCCGTGATTACAGAAATACTTGGTGATCACCAAACGTGTGTCAAGAAGGGGCGCTTTCTTCTGACAAATACGCACATGATGAGTGATGCTCTAGAGTGCAGCGACGCCCTTCAAGCTGATGTAGCGATTATCCAGCTTGATTTGGAAGAAGCTTTTGACTGCGTAGCGCGTGATGTGCTACTTGCCATACTTGAATAAGTTAATCTTGCCTCGGTAATAGAAGGTGGTGTGGCCATGACATATCAGAACTGTACTACTACATTAACTATTATTAAGATGCCAGGAGATCCCATTAGGTTGGAATGTTCTGTTCGTCAGGGCTGCCTTTTAAGCCCGCTATTGTTTGAACTATATATTGAGAGCTTGTGTTTGGCTCTTACTGAGAAAGGATCCGCAAGTGTGAGCTCCTTGGAAGCAAAGTAAAAATTCTTGCATATGCTGATGATCTAGCAGTGTGTTGTACTTCGACATAAAGTATACAAGAGGTAATTGCCATTGTTAAGGAATTCGCTCAGAGTGTTAAGGAATTCGGCATTAAGGTGTTGAGGAATTCGGTCAGGAATTCGGAAAGACGGACACGGTCGAACGGCATTGGTCTCTCGATGTTCGCTCGAGCTGCTTTATATGTGTTATATTTTTTTACGAGCGAGCTATGGTATGTGATGCAGGTGCTAAGTTGTAAGCACTGTGAGTGTGTAAAGACTTCAGATGTTATTCGCTCTCTTTGTGTCGGTCTCCGCCTGGGAAACATGCAGCAAGATGTCTCTGTTCATAAGCCTGGAGGTCTTGTCGCATCTGCTTGCTCACCAAAAAGCTAATCGGTTCTTTTCCTTTCGTAATGCACTTGACCCCTTTTTGAGAATGGTATGCCGAATGAGCCTTTGTCGTGCATTATCTAACCTTGTTGTTAGTACTACAAGCTTGTCTGGAGCTACCCAAGGCTATTTTAAAGAGCTTGTAGACAACATCCCTGTTATCTCTGTCTGGTTTTCATATGAATGTATATTTTCTGTGAATCGGAGGACATTGTACAAGGAGGTTTGCAACATTATTTTTCCTGTACCTCTGTACAGGCTGGTAAAGAGTGAAGACGAGGGAGAAGGTGCCCTCAAACGATTTAAGAAATGGCTAATTTAAGGAAACTCGAAAATATACTTTTTAAAATGTCATTCGGGTACTTTGCAGTACCGACGCTTTTAAAAGGAAGAGGCTTTCATTTGCCAAGGGGAACTAATTAAATCATCGAAGAAAACCATAGACAACAGACCACGTCGTTTGGCACTGTTGGGAAGGGGCCTACTTCTGGGATGCTTTACAAAGAACGATGAAGAACTGCCTCTGCATCCAATTCGAATTAGATTTTTAAGAATTGGAAACGCGGATAGACTGCCTTTACACTTAATAATGGTTCTTGGCCTCCATTGTTTATGGCGAGCTCAAACGACAGGGTTCCATTTCGACACGGACAGGCGACCAGCACGTGTGCTTTTTCGTGAAGGTATAGTCCAGTATATTGATGTACTAGGAAATCAAGAGTACGTACCCGACTAAGTAAAGAAGATGGAGCCTCTGGCTTTGTGAAAGGAATATTGGAAAGAGCAGAGATATAAAGCTAAATGGGAAGGCCGTTTTGATACCAGAAACGATATCGCCGGCACAGCCCCAATCGCAGGCCGTGAGGCCACCCGACTACGTTGTCTCCTTCGGCTCCCTGGTGATCGTTTTCTTTCTTTCTCTCTTGGCACCGTGACATTACCCCCAGCGGCAAAAGCGCCGACCGGCGCGTGCTAGATCGGGATCGCATGGTATGGCTTCAAGCGACCCATGTGTCGATGACAGTGAAGCATCGGCTGGGGCAATGTCATAAGTGACATCAGTGACAGCTCTCATTGATGTCACTTATGTCATTTGTCAGTTTTCCTGAAGTGAGCGTACAGATGGCTCAGCGGGGCAGAGGCGAGCGGAAGCAATGATCGTTCGGTGAAGGTGACCGGCTTGATGGCCTGACATACATAGGATGTCGCGGTACGTTGGCCCAGATATGAAGAACCGGTCCCGACACTACTGCAATAGATTCACGTGTTGATGGCAGATGTCAGGGGCTTCCGTAGTAGAAGTTGGCGATGATCATGGCCCCCCAATATTTCGTTCGTTGTCAGCTATCCTAGGGAGAAACGGGGCGTCGCCGAAGTGACAGGACGCATTAATATCGGCAGGGTCTTTTCCGAATGTGTCCGCGGATTTCTTGCGTATTTGTGGTGTGAAAGTTCATATAGCTACGGACCCGTGCCACCGACCGCCAAGAGGCGAATAGAGAAAGAGGACGAGGAGGACGTTTTAGCGAGGCTTGCTCGGGCTGCTTCTTCATGGCCAAGCGCCTCCGCGTTTCTTAGTAAATACATCTGTACATAGCTTCGCCTCTTGCGTCTTTCAACGTATCATCTTTGGTGGAGGTGCTGGGTACGCCTTCCCGACACGGAGCTTCGCAGTGGACGCTTTCTCGAGTCTACCTTCATGGCTCCAGAAGATAGCTCGTCCACAGGGGATGCAGCGCCCACCGGAACACCTGCTGCTAATACGAACTACATCACTGTCACCCCTCCTCGTGACCCTGGCATTTTCTCTAGCACCAATGGGCAAGATGTCGAGAAGTGGCTCAACCGCTACGAGCGCATCAGCAAACTAACCGGTGGGACCCTACCATCATGCTCGCAAACGTTATATTTTACCTCGGCGGCACCCCTCGTGTCTTGTTCGAAACGCACGACGTGGAGCTTACTAGTTGGGATGCGTTCAACGACAAGATTCAGGAGCTGTTCGGCAACCCTCACGATGACTAACTTGCCGTGAAACAGGCGTTATCCACCCGTGTACAGACGTCAAGCGAGCCTTACGTGATGTACATTCAGGACGTTTTGGCCCTCTGCCAGAAAGCTGACGCGAGCATGACCGACGTACTTCGTACCGACGCCAGTGGCCACAGTATCGGTGCAGTATTAGCGCAACGGCAGTGCGGGAGCGACTGCGTTATCGCTTACGCCACCAGGCTCCTCTCACAGTCAGCACGCAACTACTCCAATACTGAGCGCGAGTGCCTGGCACTCGTTTGGGCAGTCGCCAAATTCCGCCCATACTTATGCGGACGATCCTTTTCGGTCATCAGAGACCATCACGCGCTCTGCTGGTTGTCCTCCCTGAAAGACCGTACAGGAAAATTTCGCCGATGGACTCTGCGGCTGCACGAATATTCCTATTCGGTGATATACAAGTCCGGCCAGCTGCACAAGGACGCCGATTGCTTGTCCCGTTACCCGGTCGACAGGCCCGACGGTACCTCCGGCAATGTCAGTAGCATTTTTTTTGGTCTCTGCCTTTACTAACATCGCAGACGAACAGCACCGAGATCTCTCTCTTCGAGCACTCATCGACCGCCTGCAAGCATCACCGAATGACGCTTCTGTGCGCCGGTACGTCCTCAAGGACGGCGTCCTATACCACCGTAACTTCCACTCAGATGGGCCCGAACTACTTCTAGTGGTCCCCAGACTGCTACGTCGCACTGTTCTCTTCGAACTTCACGACGCACTCACTGCAGGACACCTAGGTGTATCGCCCACGTACGACCGCATCAGCCGTCGCTTTTACTGGCCCGGCCTCGCTCGATCAGTCCGACATTACGTTGCTGCCTGGGATTCCTGTCAGCGTCGAAAAACTCCAAGTGTTACCTGCTGGTTATCTCCAGCCTATAGACATCCCCGTGGAACCGTTCTTCCGCGTTGGGCTTGATCTCCTTGGCCCATTCCCAATATCATCCTCCGGGAACAAATGGATAGCCGTCGCAACGGATTACGCCACCCGTTATGCCATCACGCGAGCTCTTCCGACCAGTTGTGCCACCGATGTCGCAGATTTTCTCCTGCGTCACATCATCTTGCTTCACGGCGCTCCGCGACAGCTGCTCACTCATCGTGGCCGCAACTTCCTCTCGAATGTTATCGACGACATATTCCATCCTGCTCCCCCAAACATAAACTGACCACCTCCTACCATCCTCAAACAAACGGTTTGACGGAACGCTTGAACCGAACTCTCACAGACATGCTGTCAATGTACGTCTCGAAAGACCACCAAGACTGGGATGTTGCTCTGCCTTATGTCACGTTCGCGTATAATTCTTCCCGTCACGACACTACCGGATTTTCTCCATTTTATCGGTTGTATGGACGGGAGCTGACCCTGCCCCTTGGCACCACTGTTCCTCTGGAGGCCACCTCAGCGACCGAGTACGCGCGCGAGGCCATTGCTCTGGCCGACCATGCACGCCAGATCGCCCGTACTAGGCTGAAGACTTCACAAACCGCACAGCGCCACCACTACGATGTCCGGCACCGCGACGCACACTTCTCGCCTGGTGACCTCGCACTCCTGTGGTCACCTTCTCGCCATGTCGGACTGTCCGAGAAGCTCCTTTCTAAGTACACAGGGCCTTACCGCGTGCTCCGCCAAGTGACGCCCGTAACCTACGATGTTGCCCCGGTCAATGCCTCCTCGCCCTCTCCTGTCGGGTCCTGCGACACAGTGCACGTCAGTAGGCTCAAGGCATAACACACAGTTTCGGAGCCATGATCATCCACACGCCGGCACGGCGCCTTTGACGCCAGGGGGGTAGTGCTACGGACCCGTGCCACCGACGGCCAAGAGGCGAATAGAGGAAAACGACGAGGAGGACGTTTTAGCGAGGCTTGCTCGGGCTCCTTCTTCGTGGCCAAGCGCCTCAGCGTTTCTTTGTAAATATATCTCTACATAGCTTCGCCTCTTGCGTCTTTCAAAGTAACAATATAATCGGATCACTTAAGACGAGAGTTCTCAGTGGCTACATTATCTTGAAGTGGGCCACCGTTTGTCTCGACTTCTTCCACCTTTATGTGCATGCCACGTAGGTAGACAGCTAGCGTCTGCTAGACCTAGCGTGGTGGGACGCCCGCGTCCGTCGTGGCAACCATGCATGTCAAAGGGAAGAAGGCCCTGCCAAAGGGTTTAAAGGGGCACCGACACCAAAATTTCGCTGCTTATATAGCCTGCGGGATCGGTTTTCGTGGACATGCAAATGTCATCCACGAAATCTCAATGGCGAACACAGCTCTGACGGTAATTTAAATGAATACTGAAGTTAGCATGCGCAACCGACTCTAGACGCTGTACATTGCGACATCGACAATAGCAAAGGTGACCTGGAGGCGACCCTCAACATTCGCGAGGTCACCACGGCAGCCGAGCTCCGAACAAACTGCTCGCAATCGTGACATCATAGCCGCCATTGCCTATTCGCTGCTCCTGCATTAGTAGACTGCCGGCGGCGCCAGGCCACAAGAAACTAGTTGCCACCCAACAAAGCTGACAGCAAGAGCGACAATAACGCGCAGGACGTGCGACAGGAGAAAGAGAGCGAGCACGCGTCGGGTGTCGTGCAGAAGTGCGTCACAGTTACTTGTGCTCACGTGGTCAAACTCGTTTACTCCATTACGAGCGCTAGATAGCGCTAGTTGCACCGGGTTCCAGAAAACTAGAGAGAACGGACAAAAATAATTATAGGAAAAAATATGGACTTTCTGCCATAAGGGACAGAGAACTGGGCTATGAATTTCTGTTTTTGCTATAGTATGATCGATGTGATTGAAGTAGATTTAAAGGCATGAGCACAATTTAAAGAGAGAAGGAAAAAAAAGGAAAAGTTCTTAAATTCTCTTACGAGCCTGGTGGCGCACATGTCACCGCCCCGTTAGAAAGGGGACGCTCATAGCATCCATCCATCCATCCATCCATCCATCCATCCAGCCTTGGAGCTGTTGCGAACAAAAACTGAAACTAGTGGGTAATAAGCAGGCCGTAAATAGTTATCTGACGACCGCTGGACAAATTGATATTCCGCTAACAGATCCTCAGCTACGTCTTGCAGCAAAAACACATCAGACGGAAATTTTCAGTATGGGATGGCGGTCACAAGTCTGGAGTCCTCACGAAGCATGGAATTTGCGGTTCACAAAGCGAGATGCCTGAACGAAAAGGGGCAGCTGAACGTCTAGGCTTTGTAATCAAGAATCGCATTGTGATGGCGTCGTGCATGCCAGCAGTACCGGAAGAACACATCAAAATAGTCATTCTTCAACGGGTTGGACTGAATACAAAAATGGGCCGGTGTGATGGTTTTTGGGCACTGAGACACAGGCAGCCAAGTAAACTACAAGAAACATTCATGGACAACAGGAGGAAACAGCTACACACACATTCGACGGCGAACCGACACAATCACTTATCGACAAGCATTATTCCTTGAGGGTCTGACACCTATGCTCTTGCGAATAACCAGAATGTTCGCTCTATTCGAAGTCTATTAATATGTGTTGGGCACCACTCAAAGCACTGCCGACCTCGGAGCTGGCGCACGCGAGCAGGAGAAAAAACCCCGGCCTGCTCGGAATCGCAGGACAGTGACAGCGTAAGCTGTAGGAGCGACCTTCTTAGAGGCCATTGTAAACGCTTAGGGATCTGGCTAAGAGATCGGGCCATCATGTATATTGAAGAGCCAAATCACGTTGCTGTGGGGGCTGGGCACGTCGCCTGTACCGTGATGCATGGCGCGAGTCGACAACACTGCTTCACGAGACAGCGCTTCGTAATAATGATGACGGAAAACTTGAAGAAGATTGTTTCATAATGATGATATTGATGATGCCTCTGTAATCGGTGCAGAGCTACGAAGTATGCACTCACGTGTTCTTTTAAATGATTCCTCGAACTCTTTATGCAATCGACATTCCGCGACGTGTAGTGGCGTATTATTATTTTGTCACGTAACATTACATTTGTTAATGCGACTCCTCGGCAGCTTTATACCTGTTTAGGTCTTTTAGGGATGATTTCGCAAGCGCAGGCGTACTCAGTGGTAGAATGCTGGACTACCACGCAGAGGGTGTGGGTTCGAATTCAGGCAGAGGAAGGGGGTACAAATCTTCCTCGGTTCTGGTTGTTTATTTGTAAAATTTGCGCGATTGTTGCTACGGACACCGGCGGCGGCGGCGGACAACTGCGGCGCCAGGAACGGCCTTTGTTGTGATCTCATAAGTGCTTATGCTGTAAAACGGCCGTCGTTGCGATCTCATAACAATTTACGCTGTAAAAGGCCACGACGGTCGTATACGAGGACACGAGCACATTTTGAGTTGCTCGCTCAGGAGCGCATCGGAATACGATGGCCCCGACGTAGCACCAAGGCCACACCCTCACCAAATGGTTGTGCCTGACCGGAACATATGCGGCTACGAGGCCACGCCCTCATTAGTCTGCTGTGCTGGACTGTCACATACACGACACAGTGGCCACGGCCCGAGCAGACTCGGCACCATGACCACGAGTGGGTAGCTGGTTGGTCTCGGATACATCACCTGGCGCACATCCAGCTGCTCGGCTTGGCCCGCTCGCACGTCCACCACAGGGAGAGCCCGCAAGGCCGGTTAAGGAACACTCGTTCGCCGCAGGGGAACGCCAAGCTCGTCCCGTCTGGTCTCATGGCACCTGTCTCCGTGAGTCTCCCTCCTTAGGTAGAACATACCGCCCCTGGCTCGCTGACCACGCTCGATTTGCCTGTCGGCTTTCCGAAGCCCAAGCGCTTCACGTTCGGCTCGCATGAGCGCGCTTTTCATCGTCTTCAGCTCCTTTTTTTTGCTAATGACTGCCTCTTGCCGTCTGTTGATGGTAAGTGGAAGCTCTGCAGCATCATACTGAATTGGGTGGGATGGTGGTGCAAGCATAAGATTTGATGCAGACGTTCGAGTGATAGCTTGAGCTACCCAAATACCTCGCCTCGAGCGACAAGTCAGCAGTATGTCCATATAAAGACACATGGTTCCTAGTTCACCTGCTGGAAAAAATGACTCTTCTATTGCCTGACATCTGAGCAACCCTTTGACAACCCCTGTGCTATGCTATCGGCAGCCAGTATCTGTACAGATGTCACGTGTGCTTTCACCTGAATCTCTTTTGTTTTTACTGGCTAGTTCATTAAGTGCATACTGCACTGCACATAATTACTATCTCCTGAACACACCTGATCTTGTGGGAAGTGGCTTTTATAGGCCCTCACCATCCTAAGCGCTCTTGTTGCTGTATCGCGCTGCACGGGAGAGAAACATAAGTAGGCCACGTCTGATTTTGTTTCACGACATTCAGCCGTGGCTCTCCCACTCAGACGGCAACCAGTGCCACATGCGAAGACTCGCGCTTAAGTTCCTCAGAGCCCACTTTATGGTATTTCATTCTTTATTTGTTCCTTTCTGCGCAAAGGGCAGAAAATGGAGCCAAAGGAAAAGGTTTGCAGCCTGACAAAGGCCTTCGCTCCAGTACAGTGCAGCACGCAGGCCATAATATGTACTAAAGAAAGAAGAAAAGAACATAGAGTTGCGTATGCAGAGTCGCGTATGCGTATAATAGAGTTGCGTATGCATATAAAATACAGAAGATTCATTAGATATATGCACTTTTATACGCAATACCACATTTGTATTATTGAAACGTGTTGAAACATTGACACATTAAAACAATAAACTGGATATGATTGCCCATCACTCCCGGATAAAGCAAAAAAAAAAAAAAAAACATACGCAGGAACTATACAAAAAAAACAAAAGAAAACAATGTATGCTTAGAGATACAACAAAACATATAGTATAATCCTGGTGTTTACAAGGGCTAAACGATATAGGAAAATAGAACACATAACAATAATCAAGAAGTTTCAAAGTTATTATTATTATAGCTTCCCGAGAATTTTTTTGGAAATGGCAATTTGTATGTCTATGAAGCCGTTGATTCTATTTAACAGAGTAGGCGCCTGAAATGCAGTATGTTGCCGTCCATAATTAGTTCTGATGTTTGGAGTTCTTCTTTTGAATTTATGTTAAGTATAAGAACAATCTTGAGTATCCTGCAAACAATGAAACCTATTGCGTTGTATATATATGGGGAAAGTTTAAAAAATATATAAGATCAGCTGAAAGCATATGGGTGCTTCAAAAACAACGGTTCAGTCTCCAGGTCACGCATATGACGATCAAAATCTTCGAAGATTCTCAGGACCCTTTTTTGCAAAACGAACAGTTTAGAATAATTGGTTAATGTTGCAGTCCCTCACACAAGCACGCAATAACGCAGTCGAGAATAAAAAAGTGCAGTAGAGGGGTGTTTTTTAGCCACAGTGGTATTAAAGAATGTAATTTGTACAGGCATTCAATGTTCCTACTTAAATCAGCCGTTAACTATGTGCTCATTCAAACATAAGTCCTCCTGGAAACATACACTGAGAAACTTCTGTGTTTTAACCTGCTCTAACATATGGCCTTCATAGGCGATGCTCATGTTGGAGTTTCTTGGCTTATTCACAGGGGGAAACAACTTTTACTGAGTCTTATTAGCGTTTAAGCTTAACCTATTTTGTCTTAGCCATGGTGAGAGCCGATATAAAAAATTGTTCACTTTCCCTACAAGAGAAGCACGTAACTCTCTAGCAGATCACGTGCAACACCATCGTATACCGCATATGCTTATTTTACATAAAAAAACTTCATGACACATGGTGCCAAATGCTTGGCGAAGATCAATGAATAGACCTACTGTGTATAACGTTTCCTCAAAATTGTCAAAGAAATTCTGCAACCGATCCTTCATTGCGCTTTTGTACTTTCTAGGGAACTGGTAAAACTGATATGGGACGATAGTTGGACGTGTGCTTCGGGTTACCTCCCTTGAAAACAAGACAGGCGCGAGCAGTTTGGAGCAGGAACTGCTTCGGGAAAATGCGCTGCTTCGGGAAAAACTTTGTGAATATCAGATATGCATGTTATGGTACAGCAAGGAGGTCGAAAAGGGAAGTCCGAGTAAGGAGGCGGGGTGTGAGGTTGGGGAAGAGGGGAATGAGAGAGGATGATAAATTATAGGCTGCACATACGTTTCGTTGTATAGCAAGGAGGTGTGGAAGAGAAGTGAGGCCCAACAGGAGGCAAAAAAAGGGTTGGACCACGAGCGGCGCTGTGTAGTATAAGTGGGCGGAAAATCGATGTGAGGATGACGAGGAGTAGTGTGAGAGTAAATAAAAGTGAGGAGGGAAGAGGTTGAAGTGTAACATACCCAAGGATAGTAAGCCATAATAAGGAAGTAAGAAGCGGAAGTGAACGAGAGTATGGGAAGGGAGGGCTACAGCAGCGGGGGGCTGCGGTAATATAGATCACCTGGTGCTTTAACTGGCCTCTGGCACTTAGCATTCATGTAAATGCAACCGCCGCAGCCAGGCTTGGGCCTAAGTTATTTTTATCGACAGGCAAGCATTCACCGGCGTGATTTCTGTCCTTTACATTAGTGTGGTTAGGTGAAAGCACGCCTTCTTTTGTAGCTCAACGTCCATAGGCCTGGAAAAAGGAAACGAACTGAGTGGAAAAATAAAGAACTCCGTAGTGAAGGGCTCCTGATTTTCGGACTTTCTGAGGTTTATATGGACACCAAGCCTTTATCGAAATGCTACCGCTTTGAACGAGCGTCTATGGTGTCCGCATTGAAATACCATACAACCTTCCACTAGATTATGGTGGGTCGTTGCCGTAGCGTAATTGCTCCCGTCGGTGCACGGCTCCGGCGGGAACGCTATATGGCATAACAGCCGATGAAGATCGGGCACGATTGGTCCGGTTTGGTTGCCAAGGTTATTGCTCAATGACCCCATTCGGCACTTTTGTATCAGAAATAGGTACTGAGTGTGCTGCCCGCAGCTGCCGAGACCTAATAGGACCGATGATATGCTTCCTGACCCCTCTTTATCTTATAGAAGCATACTGCTATTAAGGTTTTTACGACGCCAAATTAATAACGGATGGGCGTTGTTGTGAGGTGCGCCCTACAATGGAAGGTTGCTGAGATATTTTGACCACCTGTGGTTCTGCAGCACGCATCTAAATCTAAAAAATGGCGTTATTTTGCACTTCAGCGCGATGAAAATGCGGCCGCCACGGCCAGCATTCGATTCTGCGACCTCGATCTTGACAAGTCATCACCTAGCTGTTGAGATAATATGGTCGGTGCTTCTGAAGCCATCGCAGGGGCGAAAAGGTCATCTACGACAGTCGCGTAAAGCAAGGACGGCAAAGGGTTTCATCATAACTTTCTATAGTTGATGTGCGGCTTAGAGTGAATTGCGTCAAATTAGGTTGAATGTACGCAGGTAAGCATCTTGTGCGGTGAGGTAGTTGAGAACTACTTTTCTTATTAGCTGCGGTCAAGCAAGCGAGCCTCACTAACCTTTAGTTTGGTCGCTGTGGCGCCTACCAACAATCCTTCCAGATGTTTTAAACCTCTCAATACTACCATATTGAGCCTAGAACCTTTGAAGTTATTGCGAAGGATGGTTCTGGTGTCGGGCTCGAAGCAGCCGCTCAAAATATATACCGCGTTTAGGAAGAAGTGATTTGAGAATAGGGCCACGATCGGAGATCGTTCTTGTGGAAGGCGTTCGCTCTCTGTCACGCCACGGAGTGGGCTGCCCAATAAATCTTCTGATCGGGTGGGTAAGATCTGATAATCAGCCATCAATAAACTCCTGGGATGATGTTGTCCATGGCTTGTTGTCTGCTAGTGCGAAAATTGCTACAAAACGAAATGTTTTGCACTTTATAACTTAGGAACATGCAATCAGTGCTTACTGTTCTTCGTCAGCGTAAACGCGCAAATGAAACAAGCATGACTACAAAACTTTCTAGCCATTAAATACCTTAAACTTTATAAACTTGATAGCAAAACTTCATAGTTCGGGGGGCTCACAGCGGATACGATGTCTGGTTGGAAGGGAGTCTGTTCGCTTCAACTAAATATTCCCATTGAGTTCTTCTCTTAGATGACACAGGATCGGCACAGTCGAATAGGCTACGGAGAAAAATGAACACCTGCAGTAAGAGTCACAACTCATCTCTCCTTAGAAAAAGTATTTTGCCGTTTTTTTAAGGCTCTCAACATTCCCAATAGACACATCAAGCATATGCAGCAGCTTTTCAGACATCTCAGTTTACTAGGAAATTCTCTAAGTCGCCTGGGCATCTGTTTCTACAGATCTCTATAGGAACGACCAACACCTGCCAAAATTTATAAAGTGCTACGTGGAATAGGCGACTAGTACTGCATTACTTCGAATGCGCTAGCTATAAGCACAGTTCTAACTGCAATACACGTTTTTTCCAGAACGAACACTCCCAAGACAGTACCGCTTTCAGTACTACGACCCCAATAAGCGATGTGCAGTAGTCACGTTCTTCGATGGTGAGTTCTTGAACATAAGGGAGGGTCATTCATGCCAAAGTGATTGTGTTGGGAATGCATTTTATGCTATTCGTTCGACATTTATTAAATGCGAAGCATTTCTTAGCGAACTTCGGCGAGTTTGAGCGTATCTATCTATCTATCTATCTATCTATCTATCTATCTATCTATCTATCTATCTATCTATCTATCTATCTATCTATCTATCTATCTATCTATCTATCTATCTAGCCGCCTACGATTTTGTGCTCTCCTGGCCGTTTCGCTAATCGGATGTTTACGAAAATTGGTATGCCACATCAGGACTACATGACGAACATAAATGACAGGTCATAACATGAAAATCATCATATGCATGTCATGAGCGGCATGATTTACATGCCACGGTCTTAGGGCTCTCCTGGCCGTTTCGCTAATGGGATGTATGCGAAAATTCCTATGGCACAGCATGACTGCCTGACGAACATGAATGACAGGTCATAACATGAAAATCATGATATGCATGTCATGAGTGGCATGATTTACATGCCACGCTCTTAGTGCTCTCCTAGCCGTTTCGCTAATGGGATGTATGCGAAAATTGGTATGCCACATATGACTGCATGGCAAACATAAATGACAGGTCATAACATGAAAATCATGATATGCATGTCATGGGCGACATGATTTACATGCCACGCGTTTCGTTAACGGGATGTATACGAAAATTGGCATGCCACAAGATGACTGCATCATGAACGTAAATGACAGGTCATAACATGAAAATCATGACATGCATGTCATGAGCGACATGATTTACATGCCACGGACTTGGTGCTCTCTTGGCCGTTTCGTTAGTGGGATGTGTAGGAATATTGGTATGCAACAATATGACTGCATGACGAACATAAATGACAGGTCATAACACGAAAATCATGACATGCATGTCATGAGCGACATGATTTACATGGCACGCGTTTCGTTAATGGGATGTATACCAAAATTGCTATGGCACAACACGACAGCATGACGAACGTAAATTACAGGTCATAACATTAGAATCATGATACGCCTGTCATGAGCAGCATGGTTTACATGCCACAGCCTTGGTCCTCTTGTGGCCGTTTCGTTAGTGGAATATATACGAAAATTACTGTGGCACAACACGACTGCATGACTATCATAAATGACAGGTCATAACATGCAAATCATGACATGCATGTCATGATTTTTGTGTTATATATCACGACCGGCATGATTTGCATGTCATGGTCCTGGCGCTATACTGCCGTTTCGTTAATGGGATGTATACGAAAATTGGTTTGGCACAACATGACTGCATGACGACCATATATGACAGGTCATAATACGAAAACCGTGACATGCATGTCATGAGCGGCATCATCTACATGTCACTCATTTCGTTAATGGGATATATACCAAGATTGCTATGGCACAACACGACTCCATGACGAACGTAAAAGACAGGTCATAACGTTAGAATCATGACATGCGTGTATGAGCGGCATGGTTTACATGCCACAGTGCCTCTTGCGCCTGTTTCGTTAACTTTATATATACCAAACTCGGTATAACGAGACAACAATGCAAATCCATTTTACGTTCCTGATGCGTGCTTCGCATTTCCTTGATTCCCACTGCACGTGGGATCTGCCAACTTTTTGCTGTGTTAATAGTACGAATACTTTGATTGGAGCCACATTTGTGTTCATTTGACATAATGGAAATTGTGTGTATCAAGTGGAGAACAGAGGGCATTTTAGACAGAGACGCTGGTCGAGAGGTGTGCAAAGGAAATAGAAAATATGTGGTGCGTCTAGCATTGCTAGAAATTGTTTGAAACGAAAAGTATGGCAGTTTCAGCGGGAGCAACATGCATCACAGCAGATGACCCGCGCAGCTCAAAGATCGACTGAATCAGCCTATTCTGGAAGGTTCACACCAAACGATGTTTATTTATTTATTTATTCATGTACCCTAAAGGCCCCAGGGCATTACATAGGGGGGGGGGGGGTAGTAGTATACATACATAAAAAATAACACGAACAATAAAGTAATAAAAGGTATGAAAAAGTAAATAACGTATAAATAATGTACAAAATCGCAGAAAAGTAATTATAAAGACAAAAATACACTAAAAAGGAAGGCGTAACACAAGAACAAGCGAGGCTGAACATATATATTTGCTAAACAATGCTAAACATAGTCAAGTAAGCGAGTTATACAGCGTGCTCAAACAAATCACTATATAAGCACATGTACATCTGGGTCGGTTATACTAGGTCAATCAAACACCAAGATGAAGCTTTAATTTGTGAGTAAATTCTTCGTGGTTTTTTATACAGACAATATCGTTGGGAAGTTGATTCCAATGATTAACAGCAAGAAGTAATGGTGAATGTAAAAACAGGTTTGTTCGGGCAAATAGAGGTTCTAATTTGAATTCGTGGTCCAGACGAGCGAATATTCTATGAGCAGGTTTAATAAGTGCAGAAAGTTGGGAATGGTTATGGTAGAGATTGTGAAAAAGAGACAGAAGGGAGAAAAGTCTGCGTGACTGCAGAGACGGCAACTTTAGAGACTTTTTAATTTCATTTATGCTAGAAGTTCGAGAGTATATCTTTGTTATGAACCGGGCACTTTTGTTTTGAAGAGACTCTATTTTATTGATGAGGTAAGCCTGGTGAGGGTTCCATATTTGGGAAGCATAGTCAAGCTTAGAGCGGACTAGTGTATTGTAAGCTAAAAAGTTTAGTATCAGAATTGGCGAAATGTAAGTTACGTCTGATGAAGCCGAGTGCCTTATAAGCGTTGCTAGTGACAGTGTCAATGTGTAGGTTCCATGATAGGTCACTCGTTAAGTGAACTCCCAAATACTTAAAATTGGATACATTTTCAACTTGTTTCTCATTCAATGTGTAGTGATTAGTTATTGGTGTCTGTTTTGTAGTAAATGAAAGGACCTTTGTTTTGCTCACGTTGAGTTCCATCTGCCAGTCCTGGCACCACTTACCTAATATGTTAAGATCATTCTGCAAATTATTAGCATCTTCACTGTTAGTCACCTTTCTATATATCACGCAGTCGTCGGCGAATAACCTTACCGTGGAAGTCATAGAAGTAGCTATATCATTAATGTAAATTAGAAACAGAATCGGTCCCAGTACAGATCCTTGAGGCACTCCCGATTTGACGTGCGCTAAAGGGGAGTGTTTGTCGTTGACTACAACGGATTGGTACCGGTTAGTTAGGAATTCCGATATCCAATTAAGAACGAATAGAGAATTGGTAACACTCCTGGAGTTTTCTCGCAGTACCTGAGCGCCTCGCCTTCCCTCGAATTGTGCCATACAACGAAAGAGGAAAAATGAAACGTCAGAAGTTAGAGTATGATTTAACGAAGTTCCGGTGAGACACAGATAGAGAGAGAGAGATGAACTGAAGGAAATGCAGGCAAGTTAACCTGGTTGACGTCCTGTTTTCTGACCTGCGAATCTCCTATAAGCTAGTTCAGGTGCTTTTGTTGAGCCATGGCTTCTAACACTGATATCAGGGGAGCGCCAGCATTAATTTGGACACTGAGCCGAATACGAATGCAATAGGGACAGAAGCAAAGGGGAAATCACAGAGAATATTTGTTCAGTTGCTATAGAATTTGAGCAACTCTTACTAGAGGCATTGCAAAGGAATGCTCATGCCTTGGCAAATCTGGATGATGATGACGGCGATGTTGAAGATGATGGTCGCCTACATGATTACTGCCATCGTCCTTCTGATCATTTTCATTGTCGTCACCATCATTATACCTTATGCGCACTGCCAGACGGTGTTCTCTTCGACGTTGTCCTGCGCGAAGTTAGGATAGCCGGCTGTAATGTCGCCTGCGTTCCCATGCTCTCATATATGAACTAAAGAAAATGTCTTGCGCGAGATGATCCGATTTCAGGCCTGCACCACCGCACCCCATACTCTGATGAGCTTTCCTTCTGTATCCATCACGTCAACTAATGAATAACTTTAACACTGCAGGTAATATCGGAGCATCAGGAGGAAATGAGCACTTATGGCATGTCGGGAAACGTATTGACGAAGCCCCAATGAATGTTGGTAAATTTATGCTGTCGAAGCGAAGTAGCATGCAGCCCTACACGAAATCTCACGTGATATGACTACTCTATACCAGTGTCCACGATGTTTATTGCATGTACACACCAGTTCAGTATTTTCACGCGGTAGAGCTTGTGTCGCAGAAATATGGTGTAGCCATAGGCGTCCAGTGGAAATAACCATCAGGAGTTAGGCGTACGAATAGAGCAACCCTGAGCACACCTCAGGGTTGCTATGTTCATGGCGCAGCTACCTAATAGAAGAAACGGCAATTTCTGAAAATAAAATCGCACCACAATTGTAATTGCGATTTCACTAACACCTACAGACATGATAGCTTGGAGTGCAATTCTGTTGCAGGAAGATTTAAACATGTAAGAGCGAAACTCCAGCGATTTCACATTTAATAGCAATCGTAGATGCCGACAGAAGGAACTTGACGTCAGCATTAGAACAAAAAGAGCCAGGCCTGCGCAGAACCGCAGGACAGTGACAGCGTAAGCTCGAGGAACCACCCTCTTAGATCCAAACTAGAAGAGAAGCTCAGGAGAAGATGGATGCTTGAATCAATGAAGAAATCGCAAAATACGACTTAGAACAGGGAATGTCGCAGGAACCAACGTTTCGACAAGCGGACTTGTCTTCGTCAGGGCGGCAACTGCCTTCTCAAGCGTCCGTTTATGTACGCCTTTGCACACTATCCCCCGTCCTCAGAAAGAGCAGAGAAGAGCAGCACATGCGAACAATAACAAAAAAGGGGGAGGGGTCGGGTGCAGGAGTAGTTGGCTTATAGGTGTTAGCGTGACTAATATAAATGGCAAGAGGGAAAGGTTCCAAAGAATCCGCTCCTTGTACATATCTTGCGAATGCACTGTGTGCTCAGCCCTAGGACGCAGGATGAAAAAAGGAACACACGTTCGGAACAGAAGTTGCTCCTATGGCATGTGTTTCCCCATCCACGCCACACCACCTGCGCCGCAACAACAATGCATTTGACCGAAAGCTTGTGGCTAAAAATATACCTACACTGTAGAACGCCGTTCACGTCGAACTGGATGGGGGCTCCGCACCTGAAAGTAGACTTTCTGGGAGAAACATTGTTAGCTTGTACATACCTCAACCTTTTGCCGTCTTTCTTAACCTCCAACCGTATCTATTGAACTCAAGGGTTCCCTTTGAAAGGTTCATGCCTGTAGGCTGGAGAGTACTGAACCTGTATATGAGATACGATTCCCTCGATTTTCTGTCCCTCGGCGAGCGGAAGTTTCCTTGAAGTATGTAGAGTTTCAGTTCGTCGAAAGTATGACCTTTCTTATTAAAATGCTGCGCCGCTGCCTTCGGCACGTTCTTCGCGGTGTCCGCGCGGTGCCTATTTAATCTAACATTCCCTGTTCCACATTCCCTGTTCTAACATTCTCTGCTACATTCCTTGCTCTAAATCGTATTTTGCGATTTGTTCATTGATTCAAGCATCCATATTCCCCTGAGCTTCTCTTCTAGTTTGGATTTCAACCAACGGAAGATGATGGAACATGATGAGTGCCCCCTGCTTTCTCTAGCACACATAGCTTTGATATGTGATAGCCAGTACAAGTGATAGCCAGTACATGAACATTTCCCAAGACGCAAACATGCACCATACATTAGATCTAAAAGCGGCGCCACAGTTCGCGACATGAAAGATCTCAGTGCCGCTGCACCACATAACATTACGCACTTCATCATTGACTGCGGAACAAATGACTTGACACACCACACGGGTGACGACACTCCGCAGGCCATAAAAACACCCATAAACAATTTCCAGACCAACAGGCCAAACACTAAACTTACCCTCACAACAGTGTTCCCGAGGATCGCTAACAAGTACAAACCGCTTATCGTACGAACACACACACTCCTAGCTCAAGCACAGAGTACGCGCAAGGTTAATGATTTTATTCTCGACGCTTAACACGGCCACGAGAACGTTGACGTCATCCATCACGCTGAAATCCAGCAGGACCCTGACATTCTCCTAGCTCGGGACGGACAACAGCCGAATTATTCAGGCGTCGCAGTGATCAGCAAAAATATTAAGTAGAGAATCAGGAATGAATTTAAGGTGACGCAACCAAGGACACGCTCTACCGAAGCGTCCCATACAGAACAAGACGCAACACAATCGACCAACAGTAGCAACAACACGCGATCCAGCAAAGTTAAGTCACAGGAGGCCTCTACTCAGAAGCTGGACGTGAAGCCAACACCGCCAACAAAGCACATACAACAAGCACAGTTGAGACACGCACTATTTTTACACAGACCTCTACATGTGTTAGCAGACACGGATACACAGGCAGACATCGTGGCAGACCTCACCACCAAAACTACAAGCAGCGAGCAAAGACTACCCCTGAATCCTAGCCCCCGGAGGTCTGCTCGAAACACATACAAATGACTAACAAACAGAGAACTCAAATTAGATAATCACAAATCTCGTTCTTTCCTACAATCACGGAAACTCGCCGTGAAACAAACGACAGAATACACTTAGCTAAATACTCTAGCTACACCAAAGAGAATAAATGTCCGAAAGGTTTAAGTGTTAAGGTCAGATGTGCGCTTGGTATACTTCCTCCTAGCCTATTCAAAAAAATGGAATGGCGTCCTAGAAAAGGCTTCATTATCGCTAATAGATATCTGAAAAGAACATTGCTGCAGTCTGCTTATTGTAATAACCGACCAACTGAATGACATTAAACTAACTGGTAAAGAAATAGAAGAACTAGCCGAATTTGTCGAAAGGAAATAAACCAAGATAATAGCTATACAAAAGCGCAAAAGCACCCACGCAACGAAGTGCGTCCAAAATAATTCTATAAGCGCAATAGAAACAGTCTGTCTCGAGGTGCAGCGCTGAGAACGCATTAACAAGGCGGTAGATATATCACAGAGGCTAAATACAGTCGAAATAGGTCTTCTAGAACGCGGTCTAACATTCTGCCCGACAAATAATGTGGTTAACGAATTCTAGCTACACAAAAACATAACAGAGTTTTCAAGGCGTCTGCAGATCAGAGAATTCTTTTTTGATAAAGTAGAGGCAGGAGACACAAATACTGACACGCTCCGACCGCCAAGCACGTGGGCACCAGATTCTGAGCAATGCCAAGAGCTAGATCAGTACATAAAACTAGTCACAAGAGGCATCCTGAATGCAACAAGACAGAGTCGCAAACAAAAGAACCAATACCTCGAAGAACACGATTCCCTGAAACAACTCACGGACAGAAACGACATCATATGAAAACCAGCAGACAAGGGTGGTAGTAAAGTAATATGGCCAATAGAAAAGTACAAGAACGAGGCAATCAAACAGCTCACTAACAATGCACATTACCGAAAATTAGATTCCGACCCAACTGTGGAATACAGCAACAGGATACGGCGTACGATAGCAGATATATTAGCCAGCGAATTACTCACACAATCCGAGTACCGCTTCTTAATGCCTGATAATAAATAAGCAGGCCGTTTCTACCTGCTCCGTAAGATCCATAAGGTTAGCACAGATAAACTACTTCCCACTGAAATACCGGGCAGACCCATGGTGTCTAACAACAACGCCCCGACGGAGTCATCGAAATTTCTTAATCACCATCTATCTGACATGCCGCCCAACCTCCCGTCCTTTATTCAGGATACACCTCACTTTCTGCGTATTATAAAGTCTATGAACGAAATACAAACACTTTTGTATCAGGCGATTCTGGTAACGCTAGATGTCACCTCCCCATACACGAATATACCTATCACAGAAGGAATCGAAGCGCTCTCGAAGGCAATACAGAATAGCAAACATGGAAGCGCCGCTGAAGTTTACGTCGCGTTACTAAAATTAGTACTTACAATTCATTACTTTGAATTTGAAACGACCAACTACCGAGAAATTTTTGGTACCAGCATAGGAACTCCTTTTCCGCCGACCCTACGCCAATATCTTCATGGGGCAACTAGAAGCACATCTTTTGAATTGTCGCCGCTAAAACCTCGCACCTACCTCCGTTACATGGACGATATCTTTAATATTCGGGAACATGGTGTAAGCGCACTAAGCACATTTTTTGAGCATTTTAACAACTTTCATCCCAGCATTAAGTTTTCCATGCACCACTCTGCTAGCAAAATTGATTTTCTTGACACGACAGTATCCATCGAAAAAGGAAAACTAAAGACGACACTTTACAGAAAGCCAACGGACAGCCAGCAATATCTAGATAATAATAGTCATCACCCGCGACACTGCAAACAGGGGATATTTATAGGACAGGCAAGGCGCATAAGAAGGATTTGTAGCAACAACGCGGATTACATGCACCACTTAAGCAATTTAAAGGCAACCTTAACTGAACGAAATCACCCGCACGACGCTCTCAACAAGGCATACAATGACGCGCCTAAACTAGATAGGACATCAGCACTAGAAAAAAGAGCCCCTAAAGCGCAGGCCAACCAGCCGGTAGCATTCATTACGAAATACTCCAATGCGCTTCCAACCATAAATAATATTCTTCGGAAATACTATCCAATACTAACAAGCGACTATCGCCTTAGAAAAGCGTTTCCGGAAATGCCAAGAGTCGCCTACTGCCACAATAGAAACCTTAAGGACCTGTTAGTACATGCCAAAGTAAACCCTCAGCGCACCGCCTGCGTAATAACTTGCTCCCGTCCCAGATGCAATACTTGCAAGCACACCCAAAATGATCTTAAAGTTAAAAACGCGGGAAGTGACTATGTCCATCATGTAAAATCAAATTTCACTAGTTCAAACGTTCTTTGCATGTTGGAATGTTCACTCTGTCACAAGCAATACATAGCGAAACTGGTCAACCAATTAATGTTAGATGAAACGGGCACCGCGCGGACGCCGCGAATAACCTGCCGAAGGCAGTGGCGCGCGCATTTTAATATGACAAGTCATAATTTCGACGATCTGAAACTCGGCATACTTCAGGGAAACTTCCGCTCACCGAGGGACAGAAAATACAGGGAATCGTATCTCATATACAGGTTCAGTACTCTCCAGCCTAAAGGCATAAACCTTTCAAAGGGAACCCTTGAGTCCATTAGATACGGTGGAGGGTTAACAAAAACAACAAAAGGTTGAGATATGCACAAGCTAACAATGTTTCTCCCAGAAAGTTTATTTTCAGGTGCGGAGCCCCCATCCAGTTCACGAGAACAGCATAAACAGTGTAGTTACATTTTTAGCCACAAGCTTTCGGTGAAATGCATTGTTGGTACGGCGCAGGTGGTGTGGGGTGGAGGGGGGGGACACATGCCATAGGAGCAACTTCTGTTCCGGACGTGTGTTCCTTTTTTCATCCTGCTTTCTAGGACTGAGCACACAATGCATTTGCAAGATATGTACAAGGAGCGGATTCTTTGGAAGCTTTTGCTCTTGCCATTTATATTAGTCACGCTAACACCTGTCACCCAAACACCACTGCACCCAACCCCCCCTTTTTTTATTGTTCGCACGTGCTGCTCTTCTCTGCTCTTTCTGAGGACGGGGGAGAGTGTACAAAGGCGTACATAAACGAAGGCTGGAGAAGGCAGTTGCCGCCCTGACGAAGACAAGTCCGCATGGTCGAAACGTTGGCTCCTGTGACATTCCCTGTTCTAAATCGTATTTGAAATTTGTTCATTGACCTTCTTAGATGTTATTTTAAACGCTTGAGGAAACTAGTGCAAGTAGAGGTGCTATGGATCCCCCTGCTCCATAACTCTTATCATTGCGCCAAGTAGGGAAGCACCCACTGCGGCATAATTTATGCGGTATTTTGACGTATAATCTGTATAAATGCACATGTGAGAGAGTCTCTTGACGTCGTTTTCCCGAGAACGAACCGAACTCTCGGCCCAGCGTCGACGACGAACTGCGGTTTGGGCTTCTCTCTGCACAGCAGTCTGTTGTGCCCGACGTTGCCTTGCTGCAGCCGCGCGCGTAGCTCTGCGATGCGGTTCTTCAGCAAAAGGTCCGCACCTTACGATGAGGCGACGTCAGGTCTTTGGAAGAGCCAAGTCAGGTTGCTGTCGGGGCTGCGCACGTCGCCTGCCGCGTGATGCGTGGCACGATACGACAAAACTGCTTCAAAGGATAGCGCTTCTTAATATTGATGACGGAAATGTTGAAGAAGATTGTTTCATAATGATGATGTTGTTGATGCCTCTGTAATGGCTTCAGAGCTACAAACCATGCAGCGCTGTGTTCTTTCCAATAATTCCTCGAACTCGTTATGCAATCCACTTTCTCCGATCTGTAGTGGCGTATTATTATTCTGCCATATACATTGTATTGCTGGCAACATAGTAGAATACTATAGCATTAACTAGAGGGTAGCAGGTCTTGTAATTAAGCTTAATAAGAGGTACAAATTGAAGGTAGTACAGGGCTATGCACCAACATCCAGCCATGATGACCAGCTAGTTGAACGCTTCTATGAAGATGTGGAATCGGCAATGGCTAAAGTAAAGACGCAGTACACTATTGTGATGGGAGACTTCAATGCTAAGGTAGGCAAGAGGCAGGCTGGAGACAAGGCAGTCGGGAACTATGGCTTGGGTTGTAGGAATGACAGAGAGGAGTTATTAGTAGAGTTCGCCGAGCGGAAGGAATAATCTGCGTATCATGAACACGTTCTTCCGTAAACGGGAGAATCGGAAGTGGACGTGGAAAAGCCCGAATGGCGAGCATCAAAATGAAATAGGATACATACTGTGCGAGAACCCTGGCGTCGTGCAGGATGTGGAAGTGCTGGGTGGAGTTAGGTGCAGTGACCACAGGATGGTGAGATCACGAATTGGGCTAGACTTGAGGAGGGACCGCAATAAGCTAGTACGAAAGACGCCGATCAATGAGCTAACTGTAAGACGGAAAGTCGAGGAATTCCAGATAGCAATGCAGAACAGATAGTCAGCTCTAACAGACCAAGCAGACAATTGCGTTCAGGAAGTAAGCGATAATCTCACGCGGATTGCCAAGGAATGTGCAATAGAAGTAGGAGGCACGATCGGTAGAGAAATTATTAGCAAACTTTCCCAGGAGACGAAAGACTTGATTAGAAAGCGGCAAAGCATGACAGTATCAAATGCAATTGACGGAATAGAACTAGCGGAGCTTTCGAAGTTAATCAATAAGCGTAAAACAGCCGACATACGAAAGTATAATATGGAGCGGGTTGAGCATGCTCTTAAGAACGGAAAGAGCCTGAAAGCGGCGAAGAGACCTCTAGGCATAGGTAGAAATCAGATGTATGCATTACGAGACAGGCAAGGCAATGTGATCACGAATAGGGATGAGATAGTGATAATCGCCGAGGAGTTTTACAGAGATCTCTACAGTAGTCGTGATAACCAGAATAGTGAACGGGGAAGCAGTTTAGAAGAGGCTGACATTCCACCAGAACTGACAGAGGAAGTAATGAAAGCTTTGAAAGAGATGCAAGCGGGAAAGGCACCCGGTGAGGATCAGATAACGGCAGAACTGCTAAAGGATGGTGGGCAGATTATACTGAAAAAACTGGCAAGCCTGTATACGCAATGCCTAATGACTGCGAGCATACCGGAATCTTGGAAAAATGCTAACATCATCCTAATCCATAAGAAAGGCGACACAAAAGACTTGAAAAATTACAGGCCGATTAGCTTAGTGTCAGTCGTTTACAAGGTATTTACCAAGGTAATCACTAACGGAATTTTGCCACCTTAGATTTCAGTCAACCTAAGGAACACGCAGGGTTTCGTAAAGGCTACTCAACGGTAGACCATATTCACACTATCAATCAGGTGATAGAGAAATGCGCGGAGTATAATCAACCCATGTATATAGCCTTCATAGATTACGAGAAGGCATTTGACTCAGTCGATACCTCAGCAGTCATGCGGGCATTGCGGAATTAGGGCGTAGACGAGCACTACGTAAGACTACTGGAAGACATCTACAACGGTTCCACAGCCACCATAGTCCTCCATAAGGACAGCAGCAAGATACCTATAAGGAAGGGCGTAAGACAAGGTGACACAATCTCTCCAATGCTATTCACAGCATGTTTACAAGAAGTATTTAGAACATTGGATTGGGAACAGGTGGGTGCAAGGGTTAATGGGGAATACATCAGTAACCTCCGATTTGCTGATTACATTGCCTTGCTAAGTAGCTCGGGAGATGAATTACAAAGCATGGTTACTGACCTTAACAGGCAGAGTATAACAGTGGGCCTGAAAATTAATATACAGAAAACTAAAGTAATGTTCAATAGCCTTGGGCGAGTACAGCGATTTCAGGTAGCTGGCGAGGCACTGGAAGTAGTAAGTGAATATGTCTACTTAGGCCAGGTAGTGACCCCTGATCCGAATCATGAGGCTGAGGTGATTAGGAGGATTAGAATGGGGTGGCGTGCATTCGGCAAGCATTATCAGATAATGAATGGAGCTTACCATTGTCTCTGAAGAGGAAAGTGTATAACAGCTGCATCTTACCGGTACTCTCCTACGGGGCAGAGACTTGGAGGTTAACTAAGAGGGTTCAGCTTAAATTGAGGACGACGGAGCGAGCTATGGAACGGAAAATGGTAGGTGTAACCTTAAGAGATAAGAAGAGAGCGGCGTGGGTTAGGGAACAGAGGCATATTAGGGACATACTAATAGAAATTAAGAAGAAGGAATGGGCCTGGGCGGGCCTTGTAATGCGAAGACACGACAACCGTTGGTCATTAAGGGTAACGGAGTGGATTCCTAGAGAAGGCAAGCGTAGCAGGGGGCGGCAGAAAGTTAGGTGGGCAGATGAGATCAGGAAGTTTGCGGGGATAAATTGGGCCCAGTTAGCAGAGGACAGGGATAATTGGAGATCCATGGGAGAGGCCTTTGCCCTGCAGTGGGCGTAGACAGGCTGATGATGATGATGATGATGATACATTGCATTTGTTAATGCGATTCCTCGGCAGACGTTATACTTGTTTAGGTCATTTAGCGACAATTTGCAAAACACAGTGGTGGCTCAGTGGTAGAATGCTCGACTGCCACGCAGAGGACGTGGTTTGAATCGTCCTCGGTGCTGGTTATTTTTTTTCTAAAATTTGCGCGATAGCGGTTACAGACACCGGCGGCGGCGGCGGAGAACTGCGGCGGCAAAAACGGCCCTTCTTGTGGTCTCATAACAGCTTACGCTGTAAAATGCGCCGTAGCGTACGCTCGCTACGCACATTATGTGGTTGGTTCGGTACCATGCTCTGGTGATGGGCGTAGTGCAAATGCTTGTTCAATGGCCAGTACTGATGGAGCATCTACGTCAGCCTGTACCCGATCTCGATGGAGCCAAGCAAGACGAAGGTAGAGTGCAAACATGGAACGAATGTTATGCCGTGGCACCTAGCCAGTTATGTGGCTCAACAGCATGACAAGCGAATGAAAAGGCGGTGCGAATGCGTCACGACATCGCTATCGCGTCCCGTGCTTAAAGGGGAACCTTAAGCGTCCCTGTGTGAATATTCCAAATTGTTCGTTGTACTCGAGTTTTATTTGTGACGGATGATATTTTGACTTTGGCACTGTAGAAACCTGTAAGGCTTTTCTTTGTACTGAATTGAAGTTTGTGGAGAGCTAGAATAGTACGTCTATGTTCGAGATGCTAATCAGGAGGTTGGGAGGGGTTGCTAGAGGGTATGTTTGCGAGAAAGGTTGATAGTGTTTATTAAAAAGCTGCAGCTGATTATGGCACAGAAGATGACGCCTCGTTAAGCGGCTGAACACGGGAGTAATATAACACGGAAACACGCGGAAGGCGCAAGGACGGAGGGTGGTGAGGGTTGGATAAGAATGTGGCAGACCCATCTTTTTCTGGCGCAGAACCACATGGGGCACGAACAAGATGGGGGTACTCCGCCTAAACGGAACGAGAACGTTCGAACCATGGTGTAGGAGAGAATTATACCGCTTTGTGGACGCGCCTGTTTTCTTGAATTAACGAGTAAATCTTACCGCCCCCCCCTTCCCTTTCGTAGGGCTTTGCCCACATGAAGTCGTCGCTGGCTGTTTCCTCTTTGGATGCTTGGACCTGAAATCCGCGTACGGGCGAATTCGAGTACTGAAGGAAGACCAGCCTAAGACATCCTACATAACACACTATGGCACCATTCAGAGGACTAGGTGCCGTTTAATAACAAGAACGTCCCTGCAACTTTTCAAAAAGTCATACAAGGCATCGTTAGACTACTGAAACTACGAAATGCGTTCGCGTATATCTTGGTGAGACCCTTCTCTTTGTGACGAATTTGCTTGAGTTTGTGGCCTTGCTGCAGGAAGTCCTTGGTCTACTTCTCAATGGTGGCTTCAAGGTCACACTTGCTAAATTCCAAATTGCAGTACAATCACTAACGTTCCTGGAACAAGTTCTTTCTCAAGAAGGCAAAAAACCAAATCTGACAAAAGTTGAAGCGATTTTTGAAGATGCCCTTGCCAATGAATGCTAAGGCAGTACAATCCTCGGTACAGACAGCAAACTTTTACAGACGATTCATATCAAACTTTTTCATGGTTTCAGCCCCTCTTTAGACAGTTGTCACAACTGAAACTATCACTTAGACTGCGGCCTGTGATTCTACATTCGAGGCCCTTCGAAAACCCTTACCATAAGCCACCATCCTTGGTCGTTTAGACAGTGGTGCCCCGACTACAGTACCTGCAATTGCCTCTGCTGTGGCACTTGGTGCTGTGCCATCTCAGCATGAAGGTACTAAAGATGTCGTCATCAAATATGCCAGCAAAGTGCGCTGTGCTACCGAAAAAAAGTTGCAGAGCAATGTTTGGGAATGCTTGGCAGTTCATTGGGCCATCTGTTTCAAATTGCGCTCATAGCTTATAAACCGAAAGTTTTGTCTTCTTACAGACAAATGGACTGTGGCCTGTCTCACCACTAACATCAAGCCTTCCTGATGATTTAGTGGAATGCTGATGGACCAGGTAGAATTTGACCTTGCTGTTCAACGCAAGCCGAGAATAAAAGATGTTGTTGCTGACATGCTGTCCGGTTTTTCGTATGCCGCATGTGATCCCATGGGAACACTGAATAACGTTTAGCAAAAAGACGAAGGGTTTTCATCGATACGACAGAAGCTGCTAATTGACAGTGAAGAAAGTGGCTACTCCTTCATCGTGCATGATGTCCTGGGCCCGTATTCACAAAAGCAAGTTACGATAAAAATGTTCGTAGTAGAAAATTTCAGCCAATCCTGATGCTGAACATATCATTATAGAAGCCGACCAGCCAATGGCAAACACCGCTTACGAAAGAGAAGTTTTGTGAATTCGGCCCCTGTATCCTTGCAGTCTGAACACCATTGCCATACACTGCAAGCCACTCCAGGTTACATCCTGAAATGGCTCATGAGAACAGTGGACATATGGGCGCAAAGCGTACGTTTAAAAAGCATCAAGATCACTATTGGGGGCCGCAGATAGCCACTACAGTAAGCCAATATATGGAAGGCTGGCAGATCTGTCGAGCTTAGGACCACTGCACGAGAAGACACGTAGGAACGATGTGCTTTATACCAATCACGGAGGTCCTATTCACTGCCTTGCAATGGCCCACATTACAATGCCTCTTGGCAATAGCAGTAAGTATATATCCTGAATGTAACTCACCTTGCCACGCACTTCATAGTGCTTGGTTCTGTGTCCACAATGAACATAAAGGAAGCAGTTCAGCACATGCATTCCTTATACTATCGCTATGGGGTCTCTGGTGATTGTTTGTTAGATCACGGCCATGCTTCCAATTCCCAGGAATTTAAGCGCTTCCTGAGACTTCATGGAATTCAACAGCACTTCTCTCTTCTGTACCATACATCGAGTGACGCCCTTGTAGAGCGAAATATTGTACCTCTAATCTCGGTGCTCAAAAATTGGCACACACCACGTGCAGTGGGAATCAAGAAAATGCGTAGCACGCATCAATAACATAAAACTTATCTGCATTGTTGCCTCGCTATACGGAATTTGGTACATGTAAAGTTAATGGCCAGAAGAGCACGAAAACCATGGCATGCAAATGATGCCGCTCATGACATGCAAGTCTTGATTTTCATGTTCTGACCTATCATTTATGTTCGCCATAAAGTCATGTTGTGCAATAACAATTTTCGTGTACAATCCGAAGGTCGCGGGATCGAATCCCGGCCGCGGCGGCTGCATTTCGATGAAGGCGAAATGTTGAGGCCCGTGTGCTGTGCGATGTCAGTGCACGTTAAAGAACCCCAGGTGGTCGAAATTTCCGGAGCCCTCCACTAGGGCGTCTCTCATAATCAGAACTGGTTTTGGGACGTTAAACCCCACAAATCAATCAATTTTCGTGTACATCCCATTATCGAAACGGCCATCAGAACACCAAGACTGTGGTATGTAAACCATGCTGCTCATGACAGGCGTGTCATGATTCTAATGTTATGACCTGTAATTTACGTTCGTCATGCTGTCGTGTTGTGCCATAGAAATTTTGGTATATATCCCATTAACGAAGCGCGCGGCATGCAAACCATGCCGCTCATGACATGCATGTCACAGTTTTTATGTTCTTAGAACGAGTCACCCATGGTCGTCAAACATTGTCTCGCCATACCAATCTTGGTATATATCACGTTAACGAAACGGCCTCAAGAGCACGAAGGCCGTGGCATGTCAGTCATGCCACTCGTAACATGCATATCATGATTTTGATGTTATGACCTGTCACTTATGTTCGTCATGCAATCATGTTGTGGCATACCAATTTTCGTGTACATCACATTAAGTAGACGGCCAGGAGTGCACAAAGACCAGTAAATCATGCCATGTAATCAGACCAGACCATGTAATCAGACCATGTAAATCATGCCGCTCATGACATGCATGTCAGGGTTTTCTTGTTAAGACCTGTCATTTATGTTTGTTACGCAGTCATGTTGTGGCATAGCAATTTTCGTATGCATCCCATTAACGTAACGGCTAGGAGAGCAACAAAACCGTGGCGTGTAAATGATGCCACTCATGACATGCAAGTCATGATTTTCATGTTATGACCGGTCATTTATGTTCGCCATGAAGTCATGTTGTGCAATAACAATTTTCGTATACATCCCATTATCGAAACGACCTGCAGAGCACCAAGGTGTGTAAACCATGCGGCTCATGACACGCATGGCATGATTGTAATGTTGTAACCTTTTACGGTCGTCGTGCAGTCGTGTTGTGCCATAGCAATTTTGGTATACATCGCATTTACGAAGCGCATGGCATGCAAACCATGCCGCTCATGACATGCATGTCACGATATTTATGTTCTTAGACCGTGTCACCCATGGTCGTCAAACGCTGTCTCGCCATACCAATTTTGCTGTACATCAAGTTAACGAAACGGCCGCAAGATCACGAAGACCATGGTATGTCAATCATGCCGCTCATAACATGTATATGATGATTTTGATGTTATGACCTGTCACTTATGTTCTTCATGCAATCATGTTGTGGCATACCAATTTTCGTATACATCCCATCATGGAAACGGCCAGGAGAGCACCAAGACCGCGTAAATCATGCCGTGTAATCAGACCAAACCATGTATTCCAGACCAGACCATGTAATCAGACTGTGTAAATCATGCAGCTCATGACATGCCTGTCATGGTTTTCGCGTTATGACCTGTCATTTATGTTCGTCATGGAGTGCGTTGTGGCACAGCAATTTTCGCATACATCCCATTAATGAAACGGCAAGGAGAGCACCAAGAGCGTGGCAAAGAGGGATACTTCAACACGAGTTTCGGGTACTTCCCGACAAACCTCGGCGTGTTGGTGAGGGATGCTAACTAACGCCTCGACGCCCTCCCGCGGACTGCGTGACATCAACAGATGTTTCTGCCGAGTGCAACTCAACTCCACTTGCTTCTGCTCTCATAATTTTAAGCCACGACATACCGCGCTGTCACTCATGCGGCGACTGCGTGCACATCGCTCACGTTTGAAAACGCCAGCTGCGAGTACACCGTTTTTCGGCGTACACTGCTAGTCTGCACGATGATCCAACTCGGTCTTTTGGCTCTACGGCAGCAGAGGCATAATCTCTTTCTTGATGTCTCCTTTATACGAGGTAAGCCTCACGCCACCGCGGACACGACCACGCCGCTCGCTAGCCGTGTCAGCGTCGTCCATCGCCTTTTCCGCCTCAGGTGGCAAAATTGCTCATGTGACCGATGTAGGTGTGGTCACTGGACGGTCCGATTCAACAATTCCTCCTCCTGCTGTTATATTAAAGAACACAGTGCGCGTGCGTATAGAAAATGTAACTACTATCGCTCTTGTAGAATCCCCTGCGGAAATTTAGGTTGTGAGCCTTAACTTCAAAGATCGTTTTTATGACACAATGTTGTGTTTAAGTGGGATCTCAAGGAAACATCCCGTAGTGTTGTAGGAGATACCCTGAGCACTACTGGTATGTGTTCGGCTGTAGTGGTCACATGGGGTAGTTTTAGAGCCGAATTCACTGTAACCGCTCGCGCAACCGATGACGTTATTTTAGGCATATAATTGCTTCGTGAATGCGTCGAAACACTTTACTGTGGTACTGGCGAATTTCTTCCCCAAAGCACGTTCCCAATCGGAGTGACTGAAGGTCTTCAGTCTCAACGCACCGACATGCTTTTATTGTCTGAATACATGTTGTTCTTAGGCGTGTAGCAATATTTATTCCCGTCTGCTCTTCTCGTGCCCGAATGGAACCCTGCATCGGTGTCGTTGAGGCAAATCACACGAATGCGATTAGGAAAATTGCGCTGGTCCCTAGACTTCTTATTCAAACTACCGACGGGCGGGTTTTCTTGTGGACTATAAGCGCCTCTGCGGAGCTATTTGTCCTGGCCTCTGAACGTACACGGGTACGTTCGAGGCGAAAAACACAATTGATGACCAAGCGGTTGCAGACTCTTCATACATGAATCGATCAAAGCGGAATATTAGGTCGAAGGATGGCACACGATTAACAAGCTGCTGACATCATCACAGCAGGATGCTCTTTCAGATGTGCTTCTCCGCTGCACGTCAATCTTCGAATTTGCTCGAGGCGGATGTTCTCTCATGTCGCCTATTCGCGCACGCTCAACCGTATCAACATGTGACGGGCTCAACAAATACGCCAGAAATCCTATCGTGTATCTACTTCGTAAAAGAAATTCATCGCCCAGCAGGTCAACGGGATGCTGCACAAGGGCGCTTTTCAGGAGTCTCGTAGTCCTTGGGTAGCTCCTGTTATACTTGACAGGAACAACGATAACTCATTGAGATCTTGTGGAGACCATCCACGCCTTCAAGAGACTGCCTACCACTCGGAAAACTTTTTAGATTGTCGTAACGAGCACACTCTCGCGCCACGCAAAAAAAGAAAGCAAATTACGTTTTTGATTTCGGCTGGAAGTGGTTCGAAAAACGCCGCTAGGATCACCAAACAACGTATTTGTCAATTTCTAAGGATAACAAAAGAAACCCGCGAAGGTCTACATATTCTGCTGAAAAACTATTACTTATATCTTACAAGCGTACTCCCCCTTTTCGTTGCTTCGGAGTGGCGCAGGTGGTGCTGCTTTCGAATTTGTCCGCCGCTACCGGTGTGTAGTCCCGCGCTTGGCAAGCGTGCGGCGCTGCCTTGTTTTGAGTATGTCCAAGACGCGTGAAAAGGCACGCTCCGCCGCCGTGCGTATCAGCGCCCGCGCGTATGTGTGCGTGTGCGCGCGAGTGCCTGAGTGTGTATGGGCGTGAGTGTGTAATGGCGTGTGTGTGCGAGCTTGACTAGCCGCGTTCCGCAGCCTCTGCGGCCCCGACGGCTGCCGCGGCTGACTACCGCTACCTCGCTAGCCGTATCCATGTGACCCACCGCTCTCTCCAAGCTCTCTCTGCCACGTCAGTTATCGGGTTAGCGAGTCGCTTCAGTTGCCTCTCTTCCGCCGTTGTGGCATGGCCACGCGATGGAAGCAGTAAAGCAAGACGCTGGTTCGTATGTACAAAGTTGCGTGGGCGTTCGCAGCGCGGACTATGGCAAGCTGCGTCGGACCACCCTGCGGATGGAGCAGCCCTTGTGTAGTGGACTTGGTGTTTCAGATAGAGTCGATGGGCTCGTCTAATTGTGTGGCGAAGGTTGAAATGACGGCAACCTAGTTCACCGACCATAGAACAGTATTTTCTACCGTAAAACCAAATCGTGAATAAACGATAGAAACAATGCACAACATGTTGTCTGTACGAGTCAAACCCGGATTATCCACACAGCACAACAAGCTTTCGCTTTCACAACCGGCACTAGCTCAGCTAAGCAGCAGCCATTTTTAAAGACAATAGTCTTTCATGGACTACGTCATCGCGAAAAACGTAGTCCGTCCGTCCGTCCGTGTCTGCCCGACCGAACCGAGCGGTCAAAACACAGCGCACTGGGTCGCAATTGTGAGCTTTATACACAGGCGCACTAGTGAGCTACAAGCACAGGCGCACTGGGTCGCAATTGTGAGCTTTATACAGAGCAAAGAAGCCTCAAGCCCATCTGACCGAAACTATATGTACTAACCATAATAAGAACACCTCTACGACTGGCGTTTACAATAGTAAGTGAAGAATTAATGCGTTAGGTGTGGTATCGAAGAGACGCCAACATGATATATCCTAACATATGTCGCGAGAGCAGGGCGAAGGCAGGAAATTTGAACTGTTTTCAGCAAAACAAGGATTGTATCCTTCATGGGAGGAGTTGGTGTGACGGGAAACAGCTTGAGGTGTGGGTGAGGAAGAAGAGAGGGTGTTACGTATCAGGGACGGCAGAAGGAATCGTCCCACACACACACACACACACACACACACACACACACACACACACACACACACACACACACACATATATATATATATATATATATATATATATATATATATATATATATATATATATATATATATATAGTAGTTATGGTTGTGGATAGGCCGAAGGCGTGAAGACAGAGATGAGCAGTAGACCCTCGGAACTGGCAACATAAATGGGGAAACCGTTGAATCAACGTTTCAGCCAGGGACCGGCCTTCCTAATGAGGCCGGTCTCCGGCTGAAACGTTGAATAAACGCTTTCGCCATTTTTGTTACCATTGCCGAGCGTGTACGACTCGGCTCTCTCTCTCTCTCTCTCTCTCTCTCTCTCTCTCTATATATATATATATATATATATATATATATATATATATATATATATATATATATATATATATAGACTGTATATGCAAAAATAGCTTGGGTTGCCGCTAGTTTATAACAGAATTGACGATGCGCCTCTTAGAGAACGACGGTTTATTAAGTCAACGTTTCGGTCGGAGCCCGACCTGCGGCTCCGACGCTTCGGTCGGAGCCGCAGCCGATCACGTGTTCTGTCCAGGAAGACTTGATAGCCATTCCCTGTACAGACATACGCCTTTGTAGCCGCTCTCTCGCCCCTTCCTGTGCCCTTAAAAGGAGGGTGTTCTGCAACACCTTTTACTCTGATGAAGGCCGGTCCACCGGCCGCAACGTCAGTAAATTTATATTCTTTTTGTTAATCGTGTGAATCTCTTCTTTTGAAA